>NDGN011336543.1:0-31370 GCA_002564285.1 Tympanoctomys barrerae | reverse complement strand
TCAGTAGGATAAGCGCTTGACTGGCAAATGCAAGGATCTGAGTTCAATCCCTGGTTCCGCAAATAAATAAATAAATAAATAAAATAGATAAATAAAATAAATAAAGTGCAGGTGCTGATATGACAGATGGATGGGGACAGGGCCAGCCACTTTGTTTCTCACAACCCATAATCACTGGGAGTAGGGAGGTGTGAGAAAAAAGTACAAGAGGCCAGCAGGGCAGCCTGAGCCTAGACCTGTCACAGCGACAGAAGTGGGACAGGCGCAAGATTCCTGGTCCACTGGGGGATGTAGCAAGGCAAGGGGAGGGGATATCTAAGTACTTGTGAAAATTTCACAGCAGCCAACCTCTTCCTGTTTCAGGCTGAGAGGATGCTGCATCCAGCTCCTGCCGACACAGCCAAGTTGGAGGTCCCACTCTAGTTGAGAGACTAACAGAGGCCTGGGCTGTTGGGGGCCCGGAGTTTTTGGCTGCTCACAAGTGTCCTTTTGATGCTCCACCTCTGTAGAGCCCTGACTGCTGGGCAACCCGGTGGTCTCTCAGAAGTTCAGCCTCACCATGGGTCAGTGACCTCCCCGGGGACAGGTGTGTCTAGCAGAGCACCCTCCACGGCCCAGTGAGATTGGCAGAAAGAGGGGTGAGGGTGGAAGGAAGGCAAACACTAGCAACACCCTGCCTTGTCCCTTGTGCTTTTGATCTATTTTTTTCTTTGAGCATCCTTAAAATCACATGACATATTGTTCCACAGTTTTTTGTCTTCCTTTAGGTACTGGGGATTGAACCTAGAGCCTTTGCACTGAACTCCATGCCCAGCCACCTACCCCCACTGCACACACACACACTGTTTTGAGACAGGTCTCACTAAATCACTAAGTTCCCCTGGCTGGGCTTGAATTTGCAATCCTTCTGCCTCTGTCTCCCTAGTGCTGGGGTTACAGGCGGGTGTCATCACACTGGGTTGCCCTCCTGTTTAAGGTGGCTGAAGCATAGAGATAGAAAGTGACTTGGTTGAGGGCCAGCCAAATAGCTCAGTGGATTAAAATGCCTGCAAGCAGGCTCAGGGGCCAGGGGTTAGATCCCTGTGCCAGCCCCGCCCCCAGGGCGCTAGGAGATGGCAATTGAGACAGGGCGTGGTGATGCAAGCTTGTAATCCCAGCTCTTGGGAGGTTGTAAACAGGCAGATCACTGTGAGTCTGATCTAGTAGTGAAACCCTGAACACTCTGTAGACCCTTCCCTAAAATTAAAGAAAGAAAGCGCCTTGGTTAAAGGCACATAGAAAGCGATCATAGCTGAGATCAAAAAGAATGGCAGTGGATGCCCACAGGTGCACTGGTGGGCATCCCACACAGGAATGACCTGGAATCTCCTGGTCCTGGAGATGTGCATTTACCTCCAACAAATCCACACAGGCACGAGTCACAGGACACTGAGCCAAGTCCTTGCAGGGTGGAGCAAGTCCCGGGGCCTGAGAAGATATCACTACCTGGCACATGCGGCCTCAAGCTGGTTGTGTAGTGAGGCGGGAGTGACACAGGGAGGTAGGTGGAAGTAGTTAAGGTCTGAGGGATGCTGCAGGGGATGGACAGGCCAGACTGGCTGGACCAGGCCACCTGCACAGCCTGGGTCAAGCCCCACTGCTGGGCAGAGCACAGCGTTGCCCCGGAGACGGTCCCTGGCCCAGGCAGTGGTGCTGGAGCCGCCAGCTCCTAAGTGGCAGAACTTCACTGGCAGCACAGTCCACAGCTTCTTCCATGGAGACGGCACGACTGCACAGCCACTAGGTCCCACCGACTGTCCACTGCTCACTCCCCACGGACTGGCCCAGAAGGACGGCATGTGTACAGGATGTGAGGGTCCAGGGCCAATCACAAAAGGGGGAAGATTCCAGGGCAAGTGTGTTCTGTCCCCATCTCGGGCCTTGGCTCCCAGGCCATCATTCTGGTCCTAGGTGGAGCATGTGCCCCCAAAGCCACCTCTGGAGCCAGAGTGGAGAGCTTCCCGCAGGATGCTCTCAGACCCTGTCGGCCAGCTTCCTTCTGCCTGTCCTTCTCTGACTGTTTCTCTTCAGCACTGGGCCACAGCCTGGCTGGGTCTCCAGCTGGCTCTGTCGCCCCAACCTGTGTTTCCTGATCTCAGCCTGTCTCTCCAGCGCTTCTCTGTCTGCATGGCCTATCTGTCCCTATCACCTGATCGATTGTCCCTCTGGACTCTTTCTCTGCCCTGACCCTCTGTTGACCTCTCCATCCCCCTGCCTCTGTCATTTTCTGCATTTCTTGGATGTCCTCTGTACTCTCCTCTCTGTCCCTCGCCTTCTGCCTCTACCCTACTTGCTTTCCTCTCTGTGCATCCCTCAGTCTGGGGGCCCACTCCATGACTCTTGCCCCTCCTCTACTTTTCCCTGTGCCTAATGTCCTCCTTGCAAGTTCCCCCCTTTTTCTCCTGCCCCCCCCCCGTCTGTCTGAGACAATGATTAGGAGTCAGGCGAGATCTGTCCAGAGCTTGCTCCCCTGAGTGATGGCTTCTCTTGGCCCCCTGAGCTCCATCTATCCACAGCTCCCATTTCCTCAGATGGCTCTCCCAAGCTGGCTGGCTGGCTTTTCCCTGAGCCCTCCCAGCCCCTGTCCTCCTTGCAGCCACAGCGCCCACAGGGTTAATAGGCAATTAGCAGGGCCAGAGCTCAGAGCTCTAGGGGGAGAAAGGCACCCGCCCCACCTCCAGCTTCCAAGAGATAAGAAGCAGCCAGGAGCCATGAAGACCAGGCAGGGCTAATCCCAGAGCTAATCTGCAGCCTGGGCTTTATCTCCACTGCCTTCTGGGCACCCTGCTTCTGCCAAGACCCCAGTACCTCCCTCCCAAGCCATTTTCCATGGCAGCCCCACCTGCCAAATTCCAGTAGCCCCTCCTCTGATGGAGTTACCTCCATTCATTCCTCTCCTTGGAACTGAACTCTTTAACCCTGCAGTGCCCTGGGGTCCAGAACAGGCCAGCAAAAGGGGGCAAGTTCATCAGGCCTAGACTGAGTCAGCTACCCGAGGACCACAGAGCTCCCAACCCTGACTTTAGTAGGTTCGAAGCCTTCTCCTTCTCTATCTTCTTGAGGGGCAGAAAAAGGAAGATGGCGCCAGCCCCAAACCTCTGGGCCTGTTTCCATCCAACTCCTCATTATACAAGGCCAAAACTGAAGACTAGTGTCTGCAAGGTCCATATCCCAGGGCACACACAAGAAGGGAACAACAAATTCAGACCTGGGAGCCAGGCCCCATCTCCCACTGGCAGCATTCTCCACCAATTTCAGCCACTTCCCTGGGAGTCAGCAGTTCTTGGCCCCAGCTCTAGCTCCACCACCAACTGCCTGAGACATTGGTCAGTGGAATGACTCGACCCTTCTGTAGCTCAGTTTCCTCATTTGTCAGAAATTCCTGTCTAACTTGGGTCATGGGATAGTTGTAAGTCTCAAAAGAGATGAAGTAGATAGGGTGTGGCAGTGTACACAAATACTTGGGAGGTGGAGGCAGGAGGATGGCTTCAGCACTGGAGTTCAAAGTCAGCTTGGATAACATAGATCCCATTTCAAGGGGAGGTGTTGTAAAATGGAATCATACACGAGGCCTCAATATTAGTGATAATATTGAGTAGAAACCAATATGAACCAAGCTAGGCTGAGATTATCTACTGGAGGTGCTACTAGAACTGGATATACAGAAGACTCAGCATGAGGAAAGGACACAGATTTTGGAGCGTGATCAGAGTTCAGTTGCGCCTCTTCCACCAACCTCGGGACGCACAAAGAACACTGGGTGTGGGGCTAGGGAGATGGCTCAGTGGAATAAGTGCTTCCCTGGCAAGCACAAGGGCCTGAGTTCAATCCCTGGTCCCGCCAAAAAAAAGGAAAAAAAAAAGAACACTGGGTGCCTGGTTTAACCTCTCCGAGCAGCAGCTTGCACATCTAGAAAAATGGAAGGGCAATTCCTTCTCCTCAGGTTAGGATCAAGGAGTAGAGAGAAGTTCAGAGCGATGCATGATCCGTGCTCAGAGAGGAGGCAGCCCATCTGGGGAAAGCAGCTTCCTGCCAAGATGGTCCAGGGCTGCAACTTCGGGCTCTCGCTGTGTCCCTCCTCGCACAGCATCATGGCTCTCAGCAAAGGCTCTCTCTGCTCAGAGGATGGAGCCCTGTCCAGGGGGAACCCCCAGTGTCTGAGCTTCAGCCTTCCCCACACCAGATGGGAAGCCCAGCCTTACTTACCCCTGGGCCTTGACCTTCAGTCTGTGGGATTTGGAGGCAATCATTTCATCTCCCTGCTGCTCTAATCTGTGAAACGGGAATCAAAATAGGCCCCCTCCAGAGTGGTAAGAGATCGTTTTATGGGCCGGTAAGATAGCTCAGGGGACTAAATAAAGCCCCTACTTCGGCAAGCTTAGGCAAATGCAGGGACTGTGGTTCCATCACTGGCACCACAGGGCGTGCTGAGCTGGCCACAGAGTCCCTGGTGTAGTGGTGCACAGCTGTAATCCCACCGCTGGGGAGGATGAAAGCAGGAAGATCACCACCAGTCTGAGCTGCATGGTGAGACCCTGCAAAAACCAAATACATTTTTTTAAAAAATAACTTCATAACGTGTTTTCAAGAGCTAACAGGGACTAAGTGCTTCCTCTAGCCCAGGCACAATCCTAAATGCTTTACATATATCAACTCCTTAGTGCAGACAAAAGTGAGAGGGAATACTTCATTGCCTCTGTTTTACAGACAAGATAATGGAGGCCCAGCAAGATTAAGGCACCTTGGGCCGGGGCTTCCCTGGCAAGTTCAAGGGCTTGAGTTCAATCCCCAGTGCTGCCAAAAAAAATAAATAAATAAAAAATAAGATTAAGGCACCTTGCCAGGCTCACGCAATGCAGCAGAGCAAAGGATGAACAGCTTGGCCCAGAGTCTGCCACACAGAGTAGGCGCTCAAGGCCTGGTGGGTGCTCAAAACTTGTCAAGGGCCGAGGAGATAGCTCAGTAGCACAAGCGCCTGCCTGGCAAGCAGAAGGTCCTGAGTTGGATTCCTCGTACAAAAAAAGTAAAACACTTTTTAAACAACACACACATGTCCAATGCTATTTGTTGAGCCCGTAGAATGTGGCAGGTACTGTTTTCTGTTGGAGATACACCTGAGAGGAAAATAATCTCTGTCCTCAGAGAGTCCGCTGTCTGGCTGTGGAGGTATTCTTTCTTTCTTTCTTTCTTTCTTTCTTTCTTTCTTTCTTTCTTTTCTTTCTAAGGCATGTATTGGGCACCTATGCTATTATTATTATTATTTTTTTTGGTGGGGGGCAAAACCCGGGATTGAACTCAGGCCCTTGCGCTTGCCAGGGAAGCGCCTATTCTACTGAGCCGTCTCCCTAACCCCGGGCACCTATGCTATTGCCAGGAATGTTCTGAGTGCCAGGTCTACAAAAACAAAACAAAACACTAGAACCCAACAACTATACAAGTAGATGCTACAACCTTAGCTGTGATCTAGCCTACCATGCAAGGTCCTGGTCAGGATGTCCATGGTGGAAGAGGAGCTTGATTTGGCGTAGAGGGCCCAGGACAGTTTCTTGAAGGAGAGCCCTCCCCCACCTCAGGGCTGGGCATCAAGCAATGCCATAGTGAAAACAAGGGGTGAATGCCCTCAGGAGGGCATGACTCTGTGTGTGTGTGTGTGTGTGTGTGTGTGTGTGTGGTTGCTTCCCTACTGCATGGTCAACACAGCTCTGTAGTCCCCACTGAAACCTGGGTGCTTTTGCAGAGCCACTTCCTGTCCAAGATGGGCCTAGGAAGTAAGGGTCTCAGGGTTTGCTTAACCGTCCTGGTGAGCACTTCCTGGTGAGCACTTCGGTAGAAGGGAAGGAGGAGACCGGCAAAAGCCTTGGGCCAAGGCTGCAGTCAGGCCTCAAGACCCGAAAAGTCAACCCTGCTCCCCACGCAGCCACAGCTTAGGCCTCAAGCCCTAGAAAGTCAGTTTTGCAGGCGAGAATGTTTTTCACTGGTAACCAAGTCCTCTGATGCCCTTCCCACCCCTCGTGCAAACTTGTCGTTAAGAGTTTTGCTTGCACTGGGGCGGGGCGAACACACACCCGCTGCTGCCTGACGGGTGGCAGGTGTTCCCTGCTCCCACATGGACTGAGGCAGTGGTGGGTGGTTGGGTGGGCGCCCACCGGGAGCCCAGGTCTCAGGCCCGCCCCCTGCGCCGCACAAAGCGAGGTCCGCAGCCGGGGCCCCGCCCCGAGGCCGCCGCCGCCCGCTCCTCCGCAGGGCAGGCATCCATCACAGCGCAGCACCCTCCCTCCGGCTCCGGCTCTCCTCCCAGGGTTTGCCTCATTTGCATTCCCTCGGCTCCCGGCTCCTCAGCAAAGTGACCTCCGCGCACGCAGCAGCGCCAGAGGCTCCTACCGCGGAGGGAGATGCTGTCGCCCACCGTAGACTGGGAGGGGACGAGGGGGACCGGAGCCCTGACAGACGGGTGGGGGTATAGAGGGGAAGGAGGCCGAGAGGGAGGTGGCTGGTGGGCTTGGGAACTGCCACAAGTCTGGTGCCTACCGAGGGACTCGGGCGGGATTTGAACCCGCGACCTCAGATCCCCAGTCGACCTGGCGTCGGACGTGGAGAGCAGCCCAAGGCCCAGGAAGCTGCGCCCCAAGACATGAAATCTCTGCTTTGACCCTGGGGCCCCCAACCACTTTGTTTTGCCTTCACCCTGCACCCCCACGTCAGAGGAGTCACCCTGGGATCCCCAGCCCTGCTGGGGGTATGCCGGGCCCATCACCCCACCCCACCCCTCCTGCGGCCCGCAGAGCCGCCTCCCCTCCCCCGTTTGGTATTTACACCTTTCACACATTTGTAAGCTATTATCCTGTCCACGCTTAGTCACCGCCGAGCCAAGCGCCACGGATTTAGCGCCTTTAATCTTTCCTCCTAAATCAATCCTCCATTTCCCCTTAATCATCCCGTGGCTCCTCTCTGAACCCTCGCGGCTGCCTCGGCTGCCGCAGCCTGCTCCTATCTCGCAGGAACTGCTCCCCCTGCAACCCTAAACGGCTGTCCCAAGGGCACGGTGAAGGTCTGGGGATGGCTTGGGTTTCCAGCGCCGCGGGTCCCTAGCCTGGGAGCCGAGGAAAGAAGTGCAGCTCCCACATCCCTCCTTCCAGCAGAAGATAGCATCCTAAGCTTCTGTCCCAAGCCTCAGGGTCTCTGTCCTAGCCTGTCTCTCCCTCCCCCATTCCCGCCCCAATCTGGGATGGCTCTGAAGACCCTAAACCTCTACCACGGATTTAGACAAAAAGAAAAAAAAAAAAAAAAAACCCTGAGGGGGAGGCCGGGGAAATGGCTCGGTAGAATAAGCGCTTGCCTGCAAGCACAAGGGCCCTGAGTTCAAAACCCCGGTTCCACCAAAAAAAAAAAAAAAAAAAAACTGAAAATAGCCCGGGAGAGTAGAGGTCCCCACCTCTCCGGCCCAGCTGCTCCCAGCAGGTGGGGTGCAGAAGGGCCGGGCACCCTCTCCACCGGCTCTACTCGGGTGGCCGCCGTCTCTGCTGGACGTCCTAGGCTCCCGCCACCCCCACTCACGCCCGCAGGACCTACGGACTCAGGGCGCAGTAGCCTTGAGGCGGGACATTCTTAGCGCTCCCCGGGACTCTCCCGTCTCCCCCCATTCCTGATCCTTTCCGCCCTCACATCCCGTCCGGCCCCGCCTCGCCAAACAAGCGAGGCAGCCCTGCAGCCAGCCACAAGAGGGAGCCGAATCCTCCCGGGAAGCAAAAGGGCAGAGAGAGGTTCTAGGAAGGAGCCCCGTTGGGGAGAAAGAAGACGTTCCTGAGGAGGGTTATACGAGGGGGCCGTTTCTTCAAATGCTAATCAGCGTTTTCCGGCAGTGCCAGAAGAGGCTGAGCTGATAATGAGCCCAGCTCGGGGCTGATTCCTGATTAATGAAGAGGCCACAGGGCTGCTGAGTGGGGCTAGGCGGGGCGCATCCCTCGTGACCCTACCTACTGCCCTTGCAGACCCGCCGGGTGTCACAGTAACTGACCCGGCGCTTCGCGGGGTCAGGTTACCGGAATACCGCAAGCACCAAGCACCAACTCCACTGCTCCAGGAGTCAGGCGGAGAGCGCCCCCTCCAGGACGGCGGGGGGCGGGGTCGGAGTAGGAGGCGGGCAGGACCTTCCAAAGTATGAGTGTTCAGTAATCAATGATTTGTAGGCAGCCCTTTGTATTTTTAAAATCAGTAAAAGTTTTATTGAGATAAGCAAGATTTAGAGCATCTCTTGACCAATGTAAGACCTACCAACACAAGGGGCCCTAAAATGAAACCACTGTTAGGGCCCGGGGAGATGGCTCAGTGGAATAAGCTCGATGCTGAGCTGAGTGCACTCCAGGGGCCGGAGAGATGGCTCAGTGGAATAAGCGCTTCTCTGGCAAGCGCAATTTCCAGTGTGCCAGTGTGAAGGGGGCACAGGGCACCTTGAGGCCCTCAGCCCCAGTGTGCTGGGACTTGGCTGGCATGGAGTAGCTCTGTGTCCATGGCCAAGGAGGGGCAGAGACTGTCAGTACTGGCCTGAGCATGCCAGAGAAGGAAAGGGGCTAAGCAGGCTGCTGGGCTGGAAGGAGGGGATTGCTGAGGGGCCCTGAACTGGGGGCTGAGGTAGCTAGAGAGTGAAGATGTGCTCCCTTAGCCTTGGAGTTGTCCCGAGTGGAGGCTGGGTAGGGCTGGGAGAGGAGGGAGGAGGGCAGGGAGGGGACTGCCCAGCTGGAAGAGGCCTTGTCTAATTGTGCCTGATTAGTAGAGAGGAAGAGAACAGGGCGAGTGATTAATAGTCGCGGCAGTCACCAGCGTGTGGGGAAGGAGGGTCAGGAGGGGGAGGGAAGCCCAGGAGCCAAGAGGGGCTGGAGATGGAGAGAGTGAAGCACTGTGAGGCCCTAGTCTCCTGCCCCTCTGCAGCTGTCTAGACCCAGAGGATGCCACAGAGTGGGGCTAAGTCCTACCCCTCCATCCTTAAGAATTCTCTCCTTCCCCCAAACCTTGACTTTAAGACTGTGGAATGGAAGGGAAAAGACCAAGGTCATGTCTGCATCTGGGAAGAAAAAAGATGCAATTGCATTCAGGGTGTTTCTAGACACCCCAGTGCCCCCACTCCTAGACACAGGCCCTATCTTCAGCCCAATCAGGGGCCTTGGCCAAGAGGGTAGACAGCCTGACTCCCAATCAAAGTGACCATAAGTCTCTGGTCCCAGCTGCTAACTCTAGCCGTGCCCTAGCCAAGCAGCCTGAAGCCAGGTTCCTAGGGTTACGAGTGGCGCTACCCAACACAGGAACCCCTTGCTACTTGGGCCTGGTCAACATGGCAAATACCTCACAGCCACGTGTTGCTAGTGACTACCATGTTGGACAGAGCAGGCACGCGACATTTTTGTCATCCCAGCATCTTCCTTTGGCTCACATTGACCTGGAGAGGATATAGAGTGACTTTGTGCACAGTCACACACGTGCGCACACGTGCTTGCCTGTTTGCGGTATGGAATAGGACACATCAGCCAAGAGAAGGGTGTGAACGTGGGGGTCGCCAGGCAGGAAGGCCAGGTGATAGAAAGCAGGATGATGCCAAAGGAAGGGTCAGAGGGCCAGGGAGATAGCTCGGCAGTCTAAGCACCTGCCTGGCAAGCTCAAGGACTCAAGTTCAATTCTCAGTACAGCATACTGTGCTGGCCCTGTGCCATGCTGGCCACTGAAACTAAGCATGGTGGCACATGCCTGTAATCCCAGCACTGGGGAAGCTGAGACAGGAGAATCACTATGAGTCCAAGCTGCTTAGCAAGACCCTATACCAAATAAATAAATAAATAAATATTTAAAAAACAAAAAGGAAGGGTCAGAAACAGGCTGTGTTGGGAATGGGCAGGGTAGAGATTGCCAGGGGCTGGGGTGGCAGCACTTGTTAACGGCTAATGCTAGCAGGTGCCAGCAGTGTGCTAAGCTCTTCAACTCTCACAACAACCCCAAATGTTTAAGTTGTACTGTCCCATTTAATGACTGTTGTCACAGAAGCATTTTGGCTTCCCCACGGCCACAGGGCTGAAAAGTGAGAGCCAGGGTTCAAATCCTCGCCATTGGTGGCTCCAGAACTCATACACTTGACCTGTCCAGTGTACAATTCTCCTCTGAGTGAAGATGCTCAACAACACAGTTCAGCTTAAGAAATAAAGGTTAGGGAGAAAGAGTGATTTCCACCTTCTCATAAGTGGGCAGGCTGTGAGTGAGCTGCAGCAGGGAGAGTAGAGCTGGGGCCCGGAGCACAGGATGGGGGAGCAGGTGGTGGGAGGAATCCGGGAGGCATGGAGAGCCCTCGACAAGGCAGCTGGGAAGGGGCGCACACAGGTGATGGTAAAAGTAGGAGGTACTGATGCATGTGGGTTGGCATGACACTGAGCTGGGAGAGAACAAGGAGAGGAACTGGAGGGCTGACTGGAGGAGAGCAGGGTGGAGGGGGAGAGCATCCCTGTGCCCCAGTCGTCCCTTCTCTTCCTCCCCCTGTCCCTGTCTTCCTTGGCAAACCATGGCCAGCTTGCCTGTCCCTTAAGCCTCCGCAGCCCTCTTCAGCCCAGAGTGGCCTCTCTCTCTGAACTCAGGCTCTTACCATCCATGCACCTCATCTGGCAATTAATCCTGGCACCTTAAAACACTGCTTGCATAGCTGATTAACTCTTGCATGGTTGCTTGAGCTTTTGAGCATCCTAGTCCCTGCTCTACCATGAGACCGTAGGCTGCTTGAGGACAGGGACTGGAGACTAGGGCTTCCCTCCTTTGTTGTCCCTCATAGTTCCTAGCTGGGAGCCTAGTACATAGTAGGTGCACAGAACTAGGTGTTTATTGACTGACTGACTGACTGACTGACTGACTGACTGACTGACTGAGTAGATGGGATATTTGGGAGAGTGGGGGTGAGAGTGACTGCAGTGGTAACAGAAACAAGGGCGGCAGCTTAGGGGACTGGGGGAGGGCACATTACCCAGAGTAAAAATAGGCTGGAAAATGTGACATTTATTAACTTGGATTCCAGAGGAAAGGTCACAGCAGAGTGGGGAGTGGGAAGGAAGAAACAGGAAAAGCAACAGAAAACACACAACAGCCCCTTACTGAAGCCAGGCATCGTCACTAACCATTTTACCATCGACGCCCTGTCGGGGTCTCCACCAGCTGGCTCATGTCCCTGTGCCCCATCGCCGATCCCCAAGTCCCCATCAAGGACTTCATGTTCTTCCCAAAGATGGTGGACCTCATGCCTCTTGTAGCCCTCATGTCTCCATACCCCTTTATCCATCTTGCCTGGGTAAGACCCACTTCTTCCAGGGACCATGCGCCCCATCCTAACTCCTAATTCCAGACCCTGCCCAGCCCAAGGAGTGACACTCAGCAGATGGTGGCTGGGTTGTGGGTGAAGGGGTATGAGTCCAGGCTGGGTTTGGCTTCTGGGAGCAGGAACACCAAAGGGAAATTCTGTCCCCGCTGTTTCCTCTACCCCCTTCTCCCTGTTGTCTGGCTGCAGCCCCAGAACTAGGGCCCACAAACTTCTATCTTCTCCTCTCCAGCCCCAAAGTACCCAAGAGCCTACGGGAAATCCTTGCTCTCTCCTCCCAGCCATCCCAGGGAGCCTCCAAGCATCTCCTTCCTTCTGGGAGCAGGCTCGGTATGATCCCCGGTCTCCCTCTCTTTGCCTCCTTAGCACCCCACCCGTCTTCTTCCCCTTCCTCCCACTGATGCTAACACTGACGTATCATTATGCTTCCCCTTTCCTGCCCACCCCCAACCAGGCCTCAGGGACACAAAGACCCCATTGATTTCTACCCCAACAGCAACTGCAGAGCTTGGGCTCCCCAACACAGAAGGGTCAGGCTGCAGGACAGAGGAGACCCAGGGGTCCTACAACCACATTCAGATTCTACACCCCACCTCCTCCCTGAGGACTCTCCCAGCCTTTTCTTGGGGAGCAGTGATTTTTCCTAGAAAACAGTGTCTAGCCAGCAACAGGCCTATGCCCAGCAACTGCTCTCAGCACAGTCCCCTCCTTCCTGTGGCTCTGCTTCTACCTAACTCCCCCCACTCTGTAGCAGGAGGCTCCAGACACTGCAGGACTGGCGGGGCCAGGAACCTGGTGACACTGAGGCAGTGAGCAAGGGAAAGCCCAGGCGTGGGGGCTGGGCTGTGAGGAGGGAAAGTCCCCACCACTGCAGGAGGCTGGGCCTGAGTGGGCACCATGTTGACACCACACATTTGCACATGCAGCCAGCAATGACAAGGAAGGAAACAGGAAAAACAGGCGCATATACACAATGCTGGAGTCAACCGTGGACTGGGGACAGGCGTCTCAAGAACCGTGAATAATAGATAGTCGGTGACTATGGGTGAACGGATCCCTGATAGACAGACAGTGAGCAAGACACACCCCACACACACCTGACCGTGGGAGGTGTGCAGGGCAGAGCAGCCTCAGCTGACACTCTGCTCCCAGGGAGGGTACTTGTGCTGGTGCTCACATGTATGTGAGTGGCTGCTTCAGCAGTCCCCACATGGACAGCGGGAACAGCAGTTGTCATAGGTGGGGGGCGTGTCAGGAGGCAGGATGGCATCCACAGCGTGGCCCCATCCGTGGTGGCAAAGGGCTGGGATATGGGCACGGAGACATATAGCTCTCTGGGTACATGTGTGTAGGTGTGCAGGGGTGCATATGAGTATAGTGACAGGGACACTGTGTGCGTGACAGGGAGTGTGAGGGAAACTGTGTCCCCGAGCAGGAGTGCATGCCAGCACCATGGGTGAATGATGCACACAGAGTGAATCCCAGTGTGTGAGCCAGAGCTGGGCAGGGGAGCAACAGGAACAGGGGACAGAGGGGGGCACTGGCAAGTGGGAGGCCGGAGAGGAGCATGAAAGAGGGATGTGTGAGGGCGGCTGTGAGGGGGGCGTGAGAGACACAGACACTGGCACCCAGTGTCCATGAAGCCTGCTGCTAGGCCAGCTCACCAGAAGGCAGCCCCGAGTCTCTCCCTAGCCAGAGCCCCCCAAGTACCCCTCCTGTCACCTTCGTTTGGTGGGAAGAAGAATCCAGTAGCCCCTGAAGAAAAGGGAAGCAAGAGCAAAGTAGGGCTCCGCTAGTCTGGCCTTGGGATGGTGCATCCTTCCCTGCCAGCTGAGCAGCTTCGGGACCCCTGGGCTCACCTCTGGGTGCCCCTGGCCACCCCAGCTTTGGGCACCACGGCAGCCGCAGGACCAAGAAGAGGAGGAGCAGCAGCCCTGGGTAAGCCCCTAGGAGTGTCCACTGCTCCAGGGCTGGGAAGCACCAGCTGGGGGAGACACGAGGTCTGCCTCTGGTGGCAGAAGGGAGGGAAGCCCTGTGGAGGACACCCTCATGAACCACCCCACACACCAGCCTCTGGCCACCCCAGGCCAGGTGGCTCAGCTGGCAGAACTCACCACAGAGAAGTTGCTGGCGGAGCAGTGGTGCCCACTGAAGTTGCAGCTCTTGAGCATGTCAGCGAGCTGGTGGCCGGTGCGGTTGAGGATGTCTACCATGTCGGGCTCTGGGTAGCGCAGGCCAGCTGCACGGTGCCCATCTCGGTCTTTGGGGGGCAGCCCTGTCAGATTGGCCAGGTGGAAGATGTCAGCATCGCTGAGCGCTGAATGCCGGAAGCGGTTGATGTTGCAGAGGGTGACGGCCGGGAAGCCCGCCACTGGGGCTGGGACAGCAGGGTCCATTGCCACCAGGTGAGGCCGTGTCAGGTAGCCCCGGGCCAGGCCGACGGCTTGGTACAGGAAGGCAACCAGCGACGTGAGTAGAGCCAGTGCCCATAGGGTTCTGCGCAGTCCATGGGGGCCTGGGCCACAGGCCCGGCCCAACCCATGTAGAGTGCTGGTGCTGGCAAAGGTAGCCAAGTCCCGGGGGGCTGCTGTCCCCTGAGCAGCCCCGAGGAGGCTCTGCTCATCCCCTGCCTCCTTCTCCTTGGGTTTCGCATCCTCCTCAGCAAATTTGATTTTGCACACAATCTCGATCGGCATCTGTCCCCGGCTGCTGGGACTGGCCAGAGCCTCCCTACCCCTGTCCCTCCCTGGCCGGCAGCCCTGGTGCCCTCCGGAGTGGTGGTGGTGACAGCGGCTGCTCTTCTAAACTCAGGACAAGCGGGAGGAAGACAGGGACAGGGTGGGGGCCTGAGGTGGGGGCGTCACTCCCCACTCCCAGCAGCTCCGAAGCCCTGATGCTGCCTCCGCCGCTGCTGCCTCTGCTGCTGCTTGTCTCTCTCCTCGATCGTCTCCTTGTGGCTTCCCTTATCAGCACCAGCACAGCTGTCAGCCCCTGCGTGTGTCCCTGCGAGCGAGCGAGTGAGCGAGGGAGCGAGCGCTGCTCCGCCACGCCGCGCAGCCCCAGCCGCTCCGCTCAGCATGTGCTCCGGAGCCCACCCCGTGCTTAATAATTCAGGACATGTCAACAGCGTTTCACCGGCGGCACGGGCGGCAGGAGCCAGGCCAGGAAAGGGGAAAACCCCTTGGCTCAGGGGAGGGATCCCGCTATTGGATCTGGCCCCCAAACTCTCACTACACCCTAGCCACTGGGGGTGGGGCGGATGGCCCACCCCCAGGACACCCAGGGAAAGGTGCTGCACCAAGTATTCAGCCTACTCTTTGCTACTTTTCTGGACCACACCCATAAGTGTCTTGCAACTCTGTCCCCCACCTCCTGGACTCCCTGACACCTGTCTCAGTGGCTATCAGATCCCACTACCCCATTCACTGCAAGCAGTTTCCAGAAACTCCTTGAGAGCCACTTGTTTGAATGAAGGAGGGGAAGAAAGAGAGCAGGCAACACAGATTAGGGGACAGCCACGACTCTAGCAAGGTTCTAGGTTTCTTTAGAGTTTCACTGCCAGCTTGAGTGCCCACCATGGCCCTGACCCTCCGGGAAGCTTCTTCCCTCTCCCTGCCTTTGCCCACAGCCCCCATCTCAGCAGCTGCTTCCACTGGAATAGACAGCACTGTGGCTGACTTGCATATCCATGGCCACTTTACTTTACCACATGTTTCCCAAGGCCCCTGCCACAATCAGGCTTGCAGGTAGAGGACAGGAGGGCAGGCCAGAGAGTAAAGAGCAGGTCTCAAAAGCAGGGCACAGGGACTGGATGGGTGTAAGAGCCCAGCTAGAGGTATGGAGGGAGCAGGAAGGGGATGTTGTGCTAAGGACATCAATGATGATAATGATGACGATGATATGAGGTGCCTTGTCACCTGGGAGAGTGGAGCCTCCCCAGGGCTGCTGTCTCCTTGTGGTGGGAAAGGTGGCCTGTGGCCTGTTATCATGGGCAAGGGTGGGCAGCTTTTTGACTGGGCAGAAGAGATACATTGGTGCCCCCAGGGTAAAGTGGCAGGAACAAGCCACTTGTGCCCTGGGGGGCCGGTATGTGAGTGTGTGCTCTTATGGGGAAGGAAGCACTTGTCCCCTGGAGGAAAGGGGGGGGCTGATTAATCGGGGCGCTAATGAGCAGCAGGGAGAGGAAGCTCTGAGGGGCGGGGGAGGCGGCTCCATCGATCCAAGCCTTGGAACCAGCAGCTGAAGAAAAAAAAAGTGAGAAGGGAATCGATCTGAGGGAAACGGCAGCTGCTGGGGATTAGAGCCCGAGGTCCACCCGCTGCCCAGTGGCCACCCCTCCCCTGTGTCAGCCTGGCCCTGCAGCCACTGCTGACCCAAGGAAGGGGCTGAGGATGCTCCCTCAGGGGCAAAGGCTGGTATCAAGCCCCCTCAAAGGCACCCCGGCAGGGAGCTTGCCCACACACTTAGTCCTGGCCGCATATGGCACCTTGCCAAAGTTGGCCTGCACCTTTCAGCAAAGTGGCCTCACCCGGGGCCCTATGCTGGGCTTCCCCACATAAGCTTTTTGGGAACAGCATTCCAAACTGGAAAGATAAAATCCTTGGCTAAAGTGTCACCTCTGCCTGGGACACAGCATCCCAGAAGGGAAAAATGGAGCTGCCACTGGAGGCAGCCACTGAGTCGGTACTCAGGAGCAAGTGTCCAAGGGACCAAGACACCCCTTCTTGCAGATCCTTCCCAGGACCCCCTCCCTTGACCCACTCCCTTATAGGCTTCCAGGCCTTTCCAGAGCTCCCCCCATCCCTCTTCCTCCTTTTCTCTCTTCCCCTTTCTCCTAATATTGATTTTTTTTTTTTTACTGGGATTTTTTTTAAAGGTGATTTAATTGCTTTTTTTAAGGTTACTTCAGTCTGGGGCTCTGCCAAGAAAGCGGGAGCTTACCCCAAGCTCTCCCCAGCACTTGATGCTGCCCTGGCATCCATCCCTGTCCCCAAATTCTCCT
The DNA here is from genome assembly GCA_002564285.1 of Tympanoctomys barrerae. Classification (NCBI taxonomy): domain Eukaryota; kingdom Metazoa; phylum Chordata; class Mammalia; order Rodentia; family Octodontidae; genus Tympanoctomys; species Tympanoctomys barrerae. The sequence goes on along the minus strand of NDGN011336543.1, from coordinate 14,991 downwards.
GCCCTCTGCTGGGAGTCTCAGGGTCACACTCCCCAACCACATATTGACCTTAATCACAAGTCCAAATCACACCCTCTTCCCTCCAGAGGGATGGGAAGAAGCCTTCGACCTTTGAAAGGAATGAAATTCGGTGGTAACTGAGTCTGAGGGGAGCACAGGATGAGGATGGGTGCCCGGAAGTGGAGTAGCAGTTAGTTATGGGCAACCCCCCATCACTGCCAATTGCCAGCTGTCTCCAATTGTCCCCAAGTGCCCACCATCCAGTCACCAGACTGCCAAGAATCTGGTTATGCTCACTGGGAGTCTCCCATCCTTCCAGCCCATCTCTTGGCTTTTCTAGCTCACTCCTCCCCAGCCTCCGCTGGCCCCCTTCCTTGTCCCTCTACCCCTTTTGCCTCTGGTCCCCTGTCCCTTCTCCCCCCTCTCCCTGCTTTCCTGCCTGCCTCCCTCTCTGCCCGGCTGCAGTTGGGTGATAATCTCCCTCATTTAGCCTCCCGGCTGCTTCCCCGGCTCATTGCCCAGCTGGTCCCTGGGGCCCAGCCCAGCTTTCTCACACCCCCACCCCAGCCCTGAGCCCAAGCTCCCTGTCCCTTCCCTTCCCCCACCTACTCCGCAGGGATCATCAGCTCCCCCTCCCCCACCTCAGGGGAGCACCAGGGCCCTGGGTGGCTGTCCAGGAGCTGAGCTGAGCATCAGCCATAGGGCCGGGCTCTTAGGGACCTGGGGCTGAGTATGGGAGGGAGATTGCTATTGGGTTAGGGTCATAGGTCTCAGCCTGAGCTCTTCCGACTTCAGGTGTTCCCATTCCCAGATTTGTTCCCAGTCCAGTTCTCCAGCCAGCTGCACTCCCCTGGGGATGAACCAGGTGCCCTGGCATGGAAAAAGACTGGATAGATGGGGAGACAGCTAGAACAGGCAGGGCTAGGAACAGGGGTGCCAGTGGAAGGGTAGCAGAAGGGGCACCTGGGAGGAGGCACAGAGGTTCTAAGGGTGAAATGCCTCAAAGGGAGACCTACAGATTGTCCAGCATTCATTCCATTTGAAGGGGTCCAAAGAAGTCCACCTCACAGGGGACCCCCAGGCTAAACAGCATCTGCCTCTGTCTACCCTGTGGGCCCTTGACTCCCTGCCCAGCTGGCTCCGTTCCTAAACCACATGATGACCCCTGAAAGCCCTGGACAGCATTGTCTAGAGTCATCTCCAGCTTCAGCCTGCTCCCCTGCCACCCTCCCCAGCCCAGAACCCCGGCTCTGGTGTGGACTGGGGATGAGCCAGTGTGGGACAGACGTGGGTGGGAGGGACGAAGACCGGGAGGCCAGGGCCGGGCCAGGCCTGGCTGGTGAGCGAGCAGCGGTGACAAACGGGCTGTGCGGGGGCCGAGGGGCGGGGGGCGGGTTGCGGCTGATTTATCTGGGTTATTTATGCCGCGGACGAGGCAGGAGAAGCGGTTAACGAGAGTCCCGGTGAAGGGGGTGGGGAGTCCCGGACGTGATCTGAGGCGACTGAAGAGAGTTAGCGCCCAAACGCCAAGCCCTGCCCCCACCCTGGCCTCCTTGGGCCAGCCTAGAACAGCACCCTCTGCGATGTCGGGTCCCACTGCCCCATCCCCGCTCAGGATCAGGGGTCATCAGGCCCGAAAGGGACTGGGTCCAAGATTTGGGGGCATCTGAGGAGGGCACCAGGAAAGGTGGCTGGTAGACCAGAAGCTGGCCAAGGCTGCAGGGCCTGCTGGGAGGACTGGAGAGGGCGGCGTGGGAGTGGGTGGGCTGCCCACAGCCTCGACGCCGAAGCTGGAGAAAGGGCAAAGGGCACTAGGGCACTGATCTGGTATCAGCCGGGAGCCCTAGTGGGGAGCTGAGTGGCAGGGAGGCTGGGCAGGAGGGGGCGCTGGTCAGAGAGCGGCGAGAGCGGGGAAGGAGGGGGAGAAGATCCGGAGAAGGAGGGGGAGAGGGCTTTGCAGCAGCGAAAGCTGCTGGGAGCAGATAAGGCGGCACAGCAGCAGGAGGGATTAAAGCTCTAAGGGGCATGGGGGGTGGCGTGGGACGGGTGGGGGGCAGGGAGGAGAGGGCTGAGGGCAAGACACCAAGGCCAAGGAGATGGCTGGGAAAGCAGGGCTGCAAGGGGGCGGCAGGATTTAATCAGGAGCCACGAGGTGGCCATTAACTGGAAAAGGAGGGAAAAAGGGACCCTTGATCATCCGTCTGGGAAGACTTTTTCTGCCATTGACGGAACCCCCACACCCCTCACTTGTCAGGGCAGCGGAGCCAAACGAGGGATGGGTGCTGCGGGTAGGGGAGCATCAGGATCACCGGGATGGAGAGGCAGAGGCCGCCCTCATGCTGGCCAGACTGAGGGCACACAGCGCCTCCTAGGGGCGGCCAGTGGAACACAGGAGGGCCACTGGTACCAGTAAGGAGTGCGCAGCCCACGGCCTGGCATGGAGACCCCACCATACCAGGCTAATTTCAGACGGAGCTTCTTTGTGGGAGGGTCCAGGACAAAAGGGGTCAGGGTAGGCCTGGTTGTTCCTTCCACCCCTCCTCTCCTAGCCTCCCAGAAGGGTGTGCTTTGGTGCGGGTGAGGCCCGTGTCCCTCCAGACAGCGCCGGGGCAGTTCAGAGGCGGCCCTAGTGGTGGAAGGGAGACCAGGCGGGAAAGAGGAGGGGCTGGGGGAGGGGAGCGGGGGCGGCAGGCGGGGCCGGGTAATTGCATGTTTGCCAGTTCTCCGTCTCTGCGCACAAGGGAGCTTGTGCTGGTGGGTGTAGCTTCACTTTGAGGAGCGTGTCTGTTGGCAGAGGTGTCAATGTGTCTGCCCCAGGGGTCTGGGCCCTCCCTGGCCCCCACCCCCTTTGTGTTTTGGGGAACGTGGCTCTGGGCACACCCAGCTGTGCTCCTTGCTGATGCGGCAGATGTGGCGGGGCCCCAGCTGTGCCTGCTTCCCGGAGGGGGAGGGGGCTGCAATCTGCTCCCCAGATAATGGCGGCTAAGTGCCAGAGGGAGGGGTTGGGGGAGGTGGGCTAGGGACCTGGGCAACACTTCCACTGGGGCTAGGGCCCCAACTCCACTCCGCCCGTCCAGCGCATCCCCCACCTGCGTTCTTGGCTCGGCGTCAACCCCTCCGCGGGCTCCTGAAGCCCATCCAAATTTCCCTCAGTCCCTGTCCCTAGCTCTCATCCCGTCGCCCCATCCAGCTTGGTGCCAGGGACCCACCCCCTTCCCCGGCCCCCAGCACGCTCCCCCTCGCTGATTTTACAGAATAATCTTTTTATGGAAACCGAAAAGAGCGCTAATGGTAGGAGCGCACCCCTCCCCTGCATCCCTCCCCCGCCTCATCCCCCAGTTCCCTCGTTTCTTTCTCCAACCCTCCCTAGGGCCCGCACCCTCCACCCCACAGAGCCAATGAAAACTGGGTGCAGGGTCCTAGAGGTGGCAAACAAGGGGGTTCCTGCGGAGGAAGGCCAATACCGAATCTCAGGAAGAGTCAAATGAGCCGTTAGCCCCCTCTTGGCACAGCCAGAGCTGGAAGAGTGGGTACATTCACCTCTTCTTCAGGACCCCCTCTATGACTGTAACGCTCTCAGGCTGGGGGGGGGGCGGTTACAAAGACCTCCACTAGCTTCCCCCCTTCAAACACTGACCCTTTCCCCTTCTAGTGCCTCTCCGCACCATGTCCCCACCCCCACTGGGTCTAGGAGGGGGGTCCCGGGGGCCAGGGCCTGACACAGACTTATTGGATTTCACGGTGTTTTGCTGAGAAAATAATTAAATTATCATATTTATGATGGAGCTGCCATGGCCTCTGCCAACCACTCGGAACAGAAGGGTCAGGATGGGGGGAGGAGAGAGAAGGGACCCAGAGCGGGGAGCCCTGTGGTCTAGCCCTCTTCCTGTGTCTTCCTGGGGAGCTGACCCCAGACCCTGAGTGGATCTCAGCAGCTCTCTACTGGTGCAGAGATGACAGATCTGGGCTTGAGGCAGGGACCTGAGAAAATAAGGGGCCCAGCAGAGGCAGGTTTCAGGTCAGACCGCTGAACCCTGGGCCATTTCCCGCAGTGCTCACAGCCTGCAGGGCCTGAAGGGGCTGAGATCCTTCAGACCAATCCTCAGCCTCTGCCCTGCTCCCCTGCAGGTTCCTGACTTCCTGCCTCTGAAACTATGAAATCCTGGGCTCTGTCCCAGTCCCTGGTGCTGATAACAAGGCCCCAGCACCCAGTCGCCTACCACCCCAGCCTGCTGCCAGGACCCCTCCTCCCTCCCACCCATACCCTGCCCCCCCATTCTCTTCGGGTAATTAGATTCCTCTCAATTAGCAGATTACGATCATTACCAGCTCATCTGGCAACTACGCTGGCACCCACAGCTGGGTAGAGGGGGGCACAGAGAGGGGCACATGGGGGTCATGGGCAAACATGAGAGAAGGTAAGGAGGGCAGGCCAAGCCCTGCCAAAGGGCAGTGCCAGGTTGGTGGCCATTCCCAGGGCTTTCAGAAAGAGCAGGGGCTCAAGCCTGTCCTGCCAGCCGAGGGAGGGGGAAACAGAAAATCGAAGCCCCAGATGGGGGGGGGCACAAGCCCCACCTCGACAAAAGCTGAGAGCAGATGGAGCTGGCAAAGCGGAAAACAGGCCAGGGCTGGGGCTCGGCAGGAGCGGAGAGCAGGCTGCTGGGTGATCGGCCCCAAGCCTGTGGTTCCCAGCTCCTGAGCCCAGATGAAATCCTTCCCCCTCCCTTCAGAATCCTGCACTGGGAACACAAACCAGCTAGGTCTGGTGAGGAGAAACGGGGAGGCAGAGAAGCGGGGGGCAAAGGCTGGGGGGCCTGGAGGGCCTTCCCCGGACTAGTGCAAGAGGCTCAGGCAGTGGGAGGGGTGGATTTACCAGGGCTCCAGATTCATTATTCATGAGCCTGAAGCAACGACTCCAATTTAAATGCTAATGTGGGGGGGCCTGACTCAGCTGCCCCCCCCCTTCCACCCCCACCCTCAGCCCAGGCACAAGCGGAGTCCATGCAGGCTCCAAGGTTCACTGGGTTTATTTGGGAGTAGGGAGGGAGGCCAGGAGTCCTCGGCCACCCACATAGCTCCCAGCCTGTGAAGATCCTGCCTGGTTTCCCTGGTTCCTTTCCAAGGCTGGCCAAGCAAGCAGCAGCCTCTCAAGGGGAGTAGTCAGGAATTGGGGAACCTCCTGACAGCCCCCCTCAGAGGATGATCTGGTTGGTAAAGCTACGGCTCAGCTCCTTGTGTGGCAGAACAATCGAGTTCAGGATGAGAACCTCAGCAGGGATCCGGACACGGCAGCCTGCAGCAATGAGGAACAGGGAACCAGGGAGAGGTCAGAGTGGAGAGGCGGGCAGGCAACTAGGGCCTTGGCCAGCTGGGAAGGATGCCCCTGCCCATCTGTGCCCCTGGCCTCATGCCTCCAGTGACTCACACAGGGCCTGGCACACAGCAGGCACTTGGTAAATGTTTGCTAAAGGAACACAACACACACACACACACACACACACACACACACACACATGCACGCTCCCCAAGGACCTCCAACCATCATACCCAGGATAGTGATAGCAGGCAGTAGCTTCCCATCCTTGAAGAGGCTCTCACTGTCCATGCGGGCTCGGGGGTCATTAGGGTTGGGGTCGTTGGGAGTCCCTTCCACACGGGCCCAGCGCCCCACGGTGCTCCCCCAGCCCACAATACTGTGCAGAACACATGTGTGCTCCTGCCAAACAAGATGGCGGCAGGTGAGTGGAGTGGGAGACAGGAACAGATCTGCTCTGCTCTGGCAGGGACACCTGGGCTCTCAAGTGCCACACGGTGCCACATACTGCCACGTGCCTGACACCTACCTGCAATGAGGCTCCATGGAGGACAATGCTCTCTCGGAGCCGCACACCCTCGCCCACAGTCACCCCCTTTCCTATGGAGACATTAGGGCCTAGCTGTGGAAAAGAACACATACTAAGGGCCCTGGAAAGGACCTGGGGACAGCCAAGACCAATCCCTCCTAGAACAGGTAAGGCAGAAGTAATCTACTGGAGGCCACATAACAGATGTGGTACAGTGGAGAGACCAGAACCCTGAGTGCAGGCAGTCTCTGTACTCCCACCCATACCTAACTGCCACCCGTCCTCTCCAGGAATGGGCCTACTGCTTACCACGGCTGATGGGGCCACTTTAGCTGTAGGGTGGATGTAAACATTTCCTAGAAGCAGAAGAGAGGACCTGGGGGAAAATACCCCAAACCTCATCTGGATGGGGAGGGGTCATGGTTCAGTGGGCAGAGGGGTGGAGTGGGAGAGAGGCTAACAATCGGGGCCTGCTGGTACCTCGGATCCGTGGACCCCCTGGCGTGTGCTTGGCCAGCCGTTCTGGGTGAGTGACCTGGTATCGGCCCAGATAGAGGCGGGAGGCATAGAGAGCTGAGCTGGGGACCAAAACAAAGATGGGGGTCAAGGACCAGTAGCGCCACCCATACCCAAAGTCTCAAGTCTTCACCAGCCTCCCAATCACAGCCACAGACATCCTGTCCCCAAGTACCCTGCAGACTTGATCTGGCTCCAGATACCCTCTGTGATGTGCACATAGATTTGGCCCTTCCCAGCCAGCGCTGAGAACACATCCTGCTCCAGGCGGATCGTTCCTGCCCCTGGCCACAAGCTTGGAGAGTCCTCTCTGGCAAAGGAAGGATACTGTTGTCACTGGTTACCTGAATGACCTCAAAAGTAGGACCAATGTGTCTTTACAGAAAGGAACCTGACTGAGCGTCTCCCACCACCTTCCAAGCCCCTCCCCAGGTCTGGCTAGTCCTCTGCTAAGCCTTATATACAAAGGTTTTCCCATTACCTCAAGCCCCAACCTGCAGCTCTCATAGGGGAGCCCAGGCACAGAGCTCTTTCCCAACCCTGCTCCATGTCCAGAAGGTGCTCCCCTGCTCCCTTCATCCTCCTTCCATAGTACCCCACCACTCACCCTTCCCTCACGGATGGAATGAAACACAGACAGACTCACCCTAGAGCAAGGCAGCTGGCGAGGGCAGAGACAATCACAGAGAGAGGGAGAAAGAGATGCCAGCTCAGTGGAAACAGACAGAGAGGCCAGGAGAGATGGAAAGCAGAGACGTGGCGAGGTGAGAAACGGCCATGAGCAAATGAGGCATGAGATGGGCAGGTGAGCAAGGAGGGGGAGGGAAGCAGAGAATCCTGAAAAGGAGCCGCCTGCAGGCCAAGAGGGATGACCTGGGATTGGGAAGCAGGGTTCTGGGGCACTAATTCCAAGGGGCCAGCCTGCGAATGCGTGTGTGCATGCGCGCATGTGGATGCACTCGAGCGTGTGCGCACTCAAGTGCATGTTACCGTCTGTTCTGAAAGATGTCTCTGGGACACTCAGGGCTTGAGAAAAATGGTCCAGCAGGGGAGTGGGCAGGCGGCAACAGAGGAGGAACTGGGATGGATAAGGAAGAGGGACAGAATGAGGTTAGAAGGGGAGGGACTGGCAACTCCGCTAGAGGTGACAAGTTGGAAAGGGAGGAGGCAGGAAGAGGACAAGCAGGTTGAAATGGAGCCTAAAGAGGCTGCTGGGTGTGGGGGCCCAGACTAGGGCAAGGGCCATGGGGCCTGCCTCACAGTTGCCTTTCCTGCTGATTACGCTGGAAGACATCCCGCAGGGGGGCCAGGGCTTCTGGAGAAAAAAGATAGACGCCACAGTTGATGATGTCACTGATGAACGTGCTGGGTTTCTCCACATAGTGCAGGACCTGAGGATAGCAAGGATGGGCGCCTAGTGAGGCTGACCGCACCCACCACAATCCCCTAAGACCCTCTCATTTCCAGGCCTTCCTCCCTGCTACGGGACTAACATGCAGTGTGCATCCAGCCCCTACGTGGCTTTACACCCTGAGCAGACTGCCCTTCACCCTCACCTTCACCTTCATCTTCACAATGACCTCCATGCCTTTCCCTGCTCCAACCTCCCCACCTCCTTGGGCTCCTAGAACACAGCTCCACGCTACTGGCTGCTGGTGCCTCGAACACCTTCCTGCCTCTTCCTCTGGAAAACTCACTTCTGAGGCCCAGCTGAGGTCATGCCACCCTCCAGGAGTCTTAAAATGCTAGTCCCCACCTCAGCTATTCAGGCCTGGCACCTCTGGTCTCCAGCCACAGCATCAATCATGACAATGCCATTTTAAAAAGATGGCTTTGGCTCTATCTTTCTTACTAGGCCAAGGATTGTGCCTTTTTGGTTCTCCTCTCATATCTAGCTGATAGCTGGCATAAAACTAGGTGCCTACATGTGTGTACACACGTGCTGTGTGTGCATTTATATGCATACTGTATACTAAAAGTGAGGTCAAATAAAAGGAGCATGTGAAAGTCTCAAGGCTCAGGGGTGGGGAGTTTCACAAACAGCTAGAGTTCCTCTGCCTTGCCCGTGACACACGCACTTTCCTAAGTGTGACGCCACTACACTATTTCCTGCCTCTGTGTTTGCACATACTGCTCCCTCTGCCTCTAGTCCCTTCCTGTTTCCCTCTAGACAAATCTCAGCTCAGTGCTGCTCCCTCTGGGAAGTCCTCCCCACCTCCACTCAAGCAAGGCTTTGCGGGCCCCCATTCTGTCCTCCCTAGCACTCTGTCTGCACACTTATAGCACCATGCACATGGAATTAACTGTTGCCCGTTCCCCTTAGCCAATCTCTCATGAAGATATATGAGATAAGTAACATGTTTCCACTGGCTTGTACCACTCATGGGACGTGCATGACTGTCCCATGAAGTGGCTTTTATCACTTGCTAGAACTGTCCCATGCTACCCAATGGGACAGTTATACACATACTACTGGTGGTTCACAGCTGCATGGCAGTGAAACATACAAGGTATGGTACAATTATGAATGTGTTAATAGAGGACTGCCTCTCCTGACCAGCAGAACTGGAAGTTACTGCATGTAGCATTCTGGCAGTTTCCAGAGTCATGGGGCATGGGAATGATGATACAGAGTGGGGCCACCCAGCCCCTCTGCTCTTACCTCATGGGTCTGTGGATTCTCAACGATGCAGCCGTAGTTGAGGGACTGTGTTCTGTTAGCCTGAAAGACAGACATCCTGGAGACAGGAGCCCGCCTGCTCCAAGGCAGCAGGGCTGTTTGCTCATCCTTTCCTCCCATCCCCTATAGCACCTGGCACGCAGGCGCACAGCTCCATTGCTGACAGTCCTTCAGAAGAGGTGAGAGCTGACAGCTGCCCTCCCCTCCCTCCTTCTGAGCAGTCAAAGGGCTCAGGGTCACCAGTGACACCTCTGTCACTTCTGGGGCAGTACATCTTCCTCCTGACACACATTGTCAATCCAATTCCCCAGGCTGCCTCTGCCACCTCAACACCCTCCAGACCTCCTGGGCTCCTCACCGTGGTGCCAAGGAGTAGGAAAGGGTGTCGCTGGCGTCTGTGGGCATCCAGCATAGCACTCAAGGGGAAGTCAGAGCAGACGTCTGCATTGAGCACGAAGAATGCCTCAGGACCCCCAGCCAGGATCTGGTCCCGAAAATGGTAGAGGCCACCACCTGTGCCCAGGGGGGCAAACTCCTGCAAGTACCTGTCCCAAGGAACCCCAGAGCTAGATCAGTGAAATCAGACCAGACAGTTACTATGTGCCAGAGAAAGCAGCCTCCAGGAGTACTGCCTAAGGTCCACAAAGAAAATCTGTATAGTGTATCTAGGGATTCAGAGATGCCCAAATAAGAAAGAGCCTAGTGTGTGAGGGTGAAATCTGGCAGACACTGACTTAAATCCACATCAGAGAATGAGGGCCTCCCTCCCCATAGATGTATGCATAGACACCTGACTGGAAGGTTGAACTCCTGCTGTGCGGCTTCTAAGAACTGTGTGAGGGCCTCATCAGGTTGGTAGAAGCCAATGAGCAGAATCTCCTGCATTCCAGGCACCTGAAGAGAAGGAAGTTAGCAGAAAATGTGTATCTGATAGGAGACAATGTTGGGGGAATCCCTGGTGCTAGCCCTGAGTTGAGAGACTACAGTTCAGCTTCAACTGGGGGACTCTGGGCACTCACCACTTTGGCCTGTTTTCTTCTCTGGACAATAAGGATGTTAGAGGAAGTTTCAGACAGACCTTTCAATCTTACAACCCTTCTCCCCATTGGGACTTGCTTTAGGAAAGACTGCCTTCAAGGTACACTGAAGGATGATCCATTCATCTTTTCTTCTTCTTCTTCTTCTTTTTTTTTTGTTGCAGAACTGGGGATTGAACTCAGACCCTTGCACTTGCTGGGAAGTGCTTATTCTACTGAGCCATCTCCCTGGCCCCTTCTGCTTTTTTCTTGTCTGTCTGTCTAAGCTAGAGATCAGCACGAGGCAAGGGTGCCTGCACTGAATGAGGCACTTTACCGTGTTGCCATCCCACAAAGGGATCCAATCTCTACTTCACAAACAAAGAAACAGAAGCTCAGAGAGGGTGCAAGGTGTGGTTACTTCAGGTGTCACGGCAGACAGATACTGGATTCAACCCATAACCTGGCTTTTCCAAATACCAGAAGCAATAAAGAAATGAGGTCCGAGGGAATAAATTCTTTGCTTCATCATCTTTTTTTTTTTTTTTTTTTTTTTTTTGGTGGGTGGCTCAGCCCATCTTGGTGCGGCATGTGGTGCCAGGGATCAAACCAAACACATGCTTATTCTACTGAGCTATCTCCCCGGCTCCCCAGCCAGCCCTTTTTCATTTCTTTTTTTTTTTTTTTTTTGCGGAACCGGGGATTGAACTCAGGCCCTTGCGCTTGCCAGGCAAGCGCTTAATCTGCTGAGCTATCTCCCAGGCCCTAATTTCTTATTTTGAGGCAGGATTTCCCTAAGTCATTAAACTGCCTATTGGGCTCAAACTTCTTTTCCCTACTTCAACTTATCAGGCAGCCTCCATTATACCTCTAAATTATCTCCGAGATGACTGCCTGATTTCACTTTCATACTTTAAAGATAAGGCATGAAATATGAGAAGAAAGAGGCCAGATGAGAGACTGGAAAGGAGAAAACATTGGGGCAGATGCTGTTCCACAAGTTAACGGTATACCATTTACATCATGTGTGAATGATGGTCCTTAGAGTTACACCTAATGAGAAGAGATTATGGTTGGGGGAGGGTGAAATAATGCAAGAAGATGATCAGGAAGGTGTCAGGGAGCCTATGGGTTACCTGGGCACAGGCCTCGATATGGTGCTGAATCATAGGGACCCCAGCTACAGGAAACAATGGCTTGGGGACCTCAAAAGACAAAGGCCTGAAGCGAGTTCCTGGGAGAGGAGAGAGAACATTTTAGCCTCCTGCCTCACTCCGCCCCTATCCCAGTAGCCACTCCAGCCAAACCCCTTCCCAAATCCCCAGGTCCTCACCCTTCTGAGGGCCTCCAATCAGGATCACAGCTTTCAGCATGATGAGCACTGCTATCTAAACCTCAAACCCCAACAGAGAAATCATGCTCAGATCTCACACCCCAAGCAAACCCCAACCCCCAAATAATGCTTAACTCTCTTCAGGATGTAAACGCAAGGTTCAATATAGTGCCTCCCTGGACACTACACCTCACAAATCCCATACATCTCACATCCCAGGACAGACTCTTTCAAATCTTACATGGATTCCTCACAAATTCTGAAATCTGCATCTCACAACTTCACACAAGAGCTCCCTTTGGCCAGGAACACACTCTGCAAACTCAGAAACTCAAGGGACCCCCTCCTAAGGCCCTAAATTTGAGAAAAATTGAAACCCTAAACCCAGTGATTCTTAAATTCAAAAGGCACAATCCTTAATCTCAACACTAAACCTCAGATACGGAACCGCAAACCCTGCTACTTACACTCAATCTTAAGGGTGGACCCCAAGTCCTGAACACTGATTTGCCTTTGGTGAAACCCCGATCTAGCAAAAACTCTGTACATGAATTTTAAACAACCTGTGATGTAAGCCCTGACTCAACACACAGGTCCTCTTGGCATCCTATGCACTGGGCTTACTAACCCCAGAATCTCAGTACTGCCAACTCCTGCTGAATCTCTGGATTTGGACGGGTCAACTGCTGACCCTCTGAACCCCATCACTGACAGTCCAGTAATGCCTAGCATCTTGCACGCAGGGGCTCCAAAACCAACACAGGCCCAAACCCATGAAGAGAGCTCGCTCTCTATTCAGAACCCGTGCCCATCCCCTGCCCCTAACGTTTCTCCAAGAACGCCCCCTTTACCACTAGCTCCCTTTACGCAGCCGGCTCGGCCGCCCGCGACTGCCGGCTCCTTCCGCGCACGTGTCTTCTCGCAACTCGCGAGAATGCTTCGCACGGCTTGCCGGGAATTGTAGTTCTGAAGATTCCTTTGCCTTTCTAACTTTGTGACGCGAAGAGATACGAGGTGTGGAAGCCGAGGGTTCCTGCCGAACGACCAAGGGGCGGGCCTAAATGAGAAGAAGGAGCGGGGCCTGAGCCAAAGACTGGAATGTAAGATGGGGAACTGAACAGTCCAAGAATGGGACTCAGGACAGTGGCCAAAGTGGAGGACCAGGCTACCCCGGAAGCGGGACTGGAGACCCCTGGAGTGTGACCTGCCTTGGAAGGGGCGGAGCCGGAGCTCGCAGAGCCACGAGGGGCGGGGCTTGAACCAGGCAGAGGATGGGAGGGCGGAGTTCGGAGCTGACCAGTTGGGCAAGGAACAGGTGGGGACAGGCCGCGGGGAAGTCCGACGGTGAGAAAGATCGTATTTCGAGTTGACTGTAAAATAAAACATGAAATAGGCACTCTTCAAACTGTCCTCTGACTGTAGTGTTCTGTGACAATGGCCTGGAATAAGTGTGGGGTGAAGGCCTCGAGGAGAGAAGTCGAAGTTACAGTACAGACCAGATGAAGAGGGTCAGAGAGAGCAGCTTTATTAAACAAGAACCAGGAGTAATGTCGGTCCCATCCACCCCGGGCCTTGAGCTCAGGACGAGCGGTCTGAGGATTCCTTCATGCCACATCCTCTCGCGCGAAGCTCTGGTCCATCCCAGGCCGTTTACCTACACCCTACGTGCCACCATCCTCAGGTGTGGCCGGGTGAATGCTCGGCGTCGTGATGGTGGCGCCGATCTCACTGAGCTCGCGGGTCTCCAAGAATACCCTGGGGAGAGGGCGGAGAAGAGCAGGAGGAGCTGTGGGTCAGGTTGCACTATGCGTGCACTGGGCCAGGCTAATTTTCCAACTCTGGTCTTGGCCATCTTGTCCCCCACCCTTTTCTCTCTCCCGGCCTGTCTCTGGGTACAGGACCGTCAGGGTTCCACCCCAGACCCCGCCTTGCCTGCTGCCCTCCTCAAAGTCCTCCTCATCCTTGTCCAGCCCACATCCGGTGGAGGCTCGCCCAAGATCTCTGCGGTCAGCATTACCTTGGTGCCTTTGTGCAACTTCGCCTTGTCGGGTTCTTTTAGAATCTTAGCCCGGACTAGGGGAATGGGAGGGACACACAACCCAGTGAGGGACCTGGAGGAGAAGTGGGACCGAGGCATCCCAAGCTAATATCTGACCCTAAAAATGAGGCACAATTAAGCTCGAAGTGTGACATCAAGCAAACGATTAGCTTCTCTGGTTTCATCACCTTAGCTGTAAAACTGAATTTATCTCCACTTCTTTGTGATGTGGAATAGAGGATCAAAAGAGACAAAGCGAGTGGAAGCGTGGGAATGCCTTCATATCCTTGGCGTCTTGGAGACAGCTCCGAGTAGTGGAAATTGCCCAGGATTGGGAGCCAGAAAACCCAGCTCTAAGCTTGCTCTGCCTCTGGCTCGCTCTGTGGCCCTTGGGAACCTGGAGGAGCCAAGGGATCGAAGCTCACTGAGCCCGAAGCTGGGCTTCCTAGAATGGTAACTGAAATAGGTAGGCCCAGAGATATTCACTGCGGCCACTGCTTCTGGCTGCGGCTGCTGTTTGGAGCCTTGTCTGCGCCCGAGACACATACCTTCTACAGGAATGCGCGCCTGTCCCAGTCGGAGCCCTGGCCGAAACGGTTTGTTGCACTTTCACTGTGCTGGCCTGGGTCTGCCAGCTCGCCCTCGCGCGCCACCAACGCCACTACGTCAGGGTCCTCAAAGACAAAACGATACTTGAGTCCGTCGCGCAGCTCTTTGCCATCCTTGCTTCAGCGGATGAATGGGTCTGGGAAAGCCGAAATATGGCAAATCAGCTTGGCCGCGTTGCCCTCGATCAGCACTACGTCCTTCAGCAGCGCCAGCACCCGCGGCGGACCCTTTTCTCGCAGCTCCTTCCGGGACCTGTGCGCAGGGGTGGGGGTTGGGGATTCGGGCCCAGAGCTCTGAGACATGCTCCTGCAGGCCTGCAGCCCAGTCTGGCTGTACACCATTTCCTGCTGAGGAAGTGGGTGCTGCCCGAACTGTTACCATGATGAAATGCCAGTCGCTCTTCTGCACCTCAGTAACCTCTCCTCTAAGGCCAGTGTTGCTCCTCATTCACACCACTGTGCTTAGTATCCCCGCCCCCATCCCAAATGCAGGAATGTGCTTTCTTTTGCTCCACTTCCTTTCCAGAGCTCCTGGGGTCCAGCTCACCTGTGCCCGGGTAAGAGGCCTGGATAGGAATGGCTGCTCTCTGAACCTGGGGGTTGTTGATATCAAGGGTACAGCTTGGAGGTGGTGGCTGCAGGGTTTTCAACAGGAGTTACTTTGGATGTCTGGGGAGTGGAGAGCAAATACGGGGTCTAGGCAGAGACAGAGGCTTCTGCCCTTTAGCTCTTTCCCTGCCTGACCACGGGTGGGAATGGCTGAGGCTTCTCTGAGGAAAGAGTTCACCGTACAAGTAACTGGTTAGGTCACAGGCAGGCACCACAGAACCCTTCTGGATGGCACAGTAGAGGCACAAGTGGAGAATCTGGCACAAACCCTGGTTTTATATATCACTAGTGGGGCTGGTGAGATGGCTCAGTGGTCTAAAGCACCTACTTAGAACAAGCTTAGCAAAG
>NDGN011336541.1:2010-12971 GCA_002564285.1 Tympanoctomys barrerae | reverse complement strand
GGGGTAAGAAGGATTGGTGGTTGGAGGAATAGGAATTGGACTCAGGACTTTGAGCTTGCCAGGCAAGTGCTATGCCACTGTGCTATATCCCCAGCTCTCCCACTTCTAAATTATCCATAGTTTACTTACATTAATCGTGTGCTCTTTTATTACTGTGCGTTAGCAATACAGAATGGTAAAGTTCATTTTGGGGAATTGGTGAGTGAATTTAACAATGTACCTTGATATTTTCAAGCCCATTGCTCCCTCTCTTTCTCCTCCCTTCCCCCTTCAAAAGCTGCCCTCTCACTTCCTGTCACCTCTCTCTTCTCTCTCTCCATTCTTTCCTTCCTTCCTGGCCATTTGTACTTGTTTTGAGAAGTGTTTATTCAGTTGCTTTGTTTGTTTGGTGTGGGTTTTTTCAGAGGGGTACAGTATCTTTCTGAATTTGATTGATCTTTAATTCAAAGAGCAAGAAATGCTTATACTTTTAAAGAACACGATTTTATCAGAATTCATGTAATATGTCTTGAAATATTTTCTAATTTACATAGCCTGTCATTTTCCTTAATGAATTTGACTGTTTTTAGGCATGTAAAATGTGATAGCATTTTCGACAGTATTAACTCAAAGACGTAAAAACCATAAATATAGAAAAGAAGGCATACAAAATTATTCTAGAATAACAGTATTCCTATTAGCTTCTGTTTGTAAGCTACTTTTAAAATAAACATTTCAAAACTTACGTTTTAGTTACACATGTCAGTGAATATCTTTCCATAACAGTATCATATCTTATATTTCTTGAGACAGGGTCCTGCTATAAGTTCAGGTTGGCCCTGAACTAACTATGTAGCCCAGATTGACCTCGAAATTGGGGCAATCCTCCTGTCTCAGCTTCCCAAGTGCTGGACTTAAGCTGTGCACCACCATGGTTTTTGTTTGTTTGTTTTGTTTTCTTTGTTTTTTGAGGAAGTTCTAGGAATGATACTCTAGACCTTGTGCTTGCCAGGAAGGCTGTGCCACTAGGCTTTATCCCTAGCCCTCTTTGTCCATTTATTTTTTTATTTTATTTCTCTCTATTTAGGACAGAGTCTATAGGTCTCACTAAGTAGATCAGACTCATAGTGATCCTCTTGTTTTCAGCCTCCCAACTGCTGGGATTCCAGGCACACGCGACACCATGCCATCTCAGTCACTGTCTCCGAGTGCCCTGCAGGCAGGACTGGCACTGCATGCTGGGGACCGAGCCCTGGCCACTGCGCTCTGCCTGAGCAGGCACTTTAGTCAGCTGAGTGACCTTTGTCCTTATTGATTAGAGCACTTGTTCTTTTGGCATTTAGGGTTTTCATCTCTTTAGATAGTCCAGATCTTAATCTTCTGCTGGAAGGGTGGCCGGCAAAGGCGTCCCTTCAGCGTGCGGGCTGCCTGCACTCTTGGGTGTTTCCTTACTGTACGGAAGCGCGGCAGTGTGCTGTCCTCACCCATGGGGTTCTCTGTTCCCTGTGCTGCTGGCAGTTCTGCTCATAGGTGTGGGGTTTCCTAGTGCTGTCCTCAGCAGTTTCTCATTCTTAGGTCTTCCACCTACCTTTTATTCATCTTGGATCGACTCTTGTACAGAATGAGAGACCAGGCCTAGTTACAGGCTTTCATAAGCGGAGTTCAGGTTTTCTCAGCACCATTTGTTGAGAGGCTGCCATTTCTCCAGTGTGTGTTTTTGGCTGTTCTGTCTGGAATCAGATGGCTGTATTTGACTGGGTTTGTTTCTGTGTCCTGTGTTCTGTTCCACTGGACCATGTGTCTGTAATTGTGCCAGTACCATGCTTTTTTTGTTACCTTGGCTTTGTAGTATGTTTTAGAATCTGCTGTTGTGATGTCTTTAACCTTGTTCCCCCTCCCAAGATTGCTTTGGTGCCTGCCAGCAGGCGCAGGGGGTGGGGGTTTGATCCCCAGGCTGCTGTGCTGGCCTGCTTCTGGGCAATGAGATGGCCATTGAGACTGGGCGTGGTGGTGCACGACTGTAATCCAGCACTTGGGAGGCTGTAAATAGGAGAATCACTGAGTCTGATCTAATAGTGAGACCCTGAACACCCTGTAAACCCTTCCCTAAAAATACAGAAAAAAAAAAAAAAAAAAAAAGATTGCTTTGGCTATTCTGGGCCTTGGTGTTTCCATATGGATTTTAGGGTTGATTTTTCTGGTTCTATGAAGAATGTTAGCATTTTGGTGGGGATGCCTTGGATCAGAAGATTCCTTTGGGTAACGTGGCCATTCAAATGGCAGTAATTCTACCAAGCCGTGAGCTTGGGAGATCTTTGCATCTTCTGGTGTCCACTTCGCTGTAGTCAGTGTGCTGACACTTTCATGTAGGTGCTTCCTGCACTCTTGATTAGATCATTTCCTAGGTTTGGTTCATTCTCTCTCTTTTTAGCTATTATGAATGGAACTGTGTTCCTACTTTTTTTCTCAGCTAATCTATTATTGATGTTTACGAGTGCTGCTACTGATTTTTGTGTGTTGATTTCTTCATGAGGTCTAAAAGTCTTCTGGTGTAGATTTGTGGGCCTTGTGTGTAAAGAATCTTACCATCGGAAAGTAAGGATAGTTTGACTTCCTCCTTTCCTATCCATACCTGTTTCTTTCTTTTGCCCAACTGCTCTAGCTAAAGTGTGCAACTTCAGACTGACCAGGAGTGGTGAGAGGGGTGGGTACCTTGTGTCACTCCTGATTTTAGAGATGTTTTCAGATTTTTACCCTTCTGTAGGATATCAGCGGGCTTGTCACAAACGGCTTTACCAGCCTGGGTTGAAATCCTTCTATACCTATTTTTACCAAGATTTAATTATGAAGTGATGTTGGATTTTGTCAAAGGCTTTTTGTGATTTTCTTGAGTTGATCATTGATTTTTTTTTTACCTTTGAGTGTATTTATGTAATGCATTAACACTTATGAGCTTATAACATGTTCTTTAATGTGAAATTGAATTACTAAAGATTATGGGAAAAGCTCTAAGTAGCTCAGGCTCCACCATATCAATTTAGTGCTCAAAAGAAAACATATTCTTCTATTAATTTGATATATTTGATAAGTTAAATTATTTTATTAACTTGAAACTGCATATAAATAGATTTATTTAATAAAGATGTTGTATTTCTAAGCAGCAATGTTATTTTTTTTCTTAATTTAGTGTAAAAATGCTCTTCTAATGGCTCTCTATTGAGCTAATCACTTGGCCTTCAGAAATACATATTCATTGCTTTGTTTATATTATTTTTCATTTTATTGCTAATTATAAAATATGAAAACAGGGTTTAAGTAACTAAGTAGGTATGTGTGATTAAGTAATTATTTGGTACAAATTTTATATTTCAAAGCTTATGCATTTTGATTTAATTAGGAACAGAGCTTTTTGAAGTTGTGTATTCTTAGACACTAGGGGATTAGTTGATTAGTGAAGGATTCGTGGGAAAGTTGCTACATGAAATATAGAGATCTCTAGAGTAAAAGTAATAGGCTCAACTAGAGTACAAAACATTAAACATGCTCAGAAATGCATATTTGTTGATTAGAATTTCTTTTAAGAGTAACTGAGGTTGGAAAGAAAATAGAAGTCTAAATACATCTCATTAAATGAGGAACAGAACATTGTGCTCTAATTGACTTTTGTAAAGTTTTATTTTTCCTAAAAAAACTTTTTTATTATATTTTGCTCCCT
The DNA here is from genome assembly GCA_002564285.1 of Tympanoctomys barrerae. Lineage (NCBI taxonomy): Eukaryota > Metazoa > Chordata > Mammalia > Rodentia > Octodontidae > Tympanoctomys > Tympanoctomys barrerae. Next base: position 9,277 of record NDGN011336541.1, on the reverse strand, counting down.
TAAGCTTAAGAAGTACCACTTATCTTGAATGAGTCATCTCCTGTACTTCTGCAGGTCCCCACCTTGTCTGTCAGGTTATTGCACTGTATACGGGGTGGGGGGTGATCCCATAGATGGTCCATAAGGATCCCACTCACTTTCCTCCTCTAGTGAGCCCTCCATTACCTAAGCTGGATCGAAGGACACTTTGGTATTTTGTGAATGGCCCTTTTTAACAATGTTATCTTACATATAAATGCAAATCTAGATGTACAAGAATAGGGTCTTTGTTTTTTATAATGACTCTTTGCAGTTTAAAAATATTTCTCAATTGTATTTCATTTGAACTTTTAGCCTTCCTTGTGTGGCTGGTGGACAGATTCAGGATCAGTGAAGTGAACTAACTTACTGAGGTCACTCAGATAGTGAGGTCTTCACCTAGAACACTAGGATTCTGAGGCTGATTCTCTTCTTGCCGATTGTAGTGAGAGCAGGTAAAGCAAGGCAAGAAGAGTTGTTAAAGAGAGTGTCTTTGGGGCCTGGGAGATAGCTCAGTGGCATAAGTGCCTGCCTGGCAAGGGCAAGGTCGTGAGTTTGATCCCCGGTACCAAAATGGTGCCATTGGGTCATGAGGCTTGAGCGTCAGCAGCCGGGTCTAGTCTTGCTTACCTGGCTGTCTATAAGTCATTATTTAACAGCAGTTAGAGACAGACCTTTGACATCTTCTTTAGGGAGGGTGAGGACTCAATCCAAAATATTGTGCTTAACTGCTAGTGTTGATCTCTTTGTCATTGTTATTTTTAAAAACCTTTCCATTTTCCATAATGGGAGGAATATAGCCTTTGTAACCTAAATAAATGTTGTTCAGAGAATAAGCTAAATAAAAGGGCAAAACCCAAATTGAAAACAACCCTTTGGTAAAAAAAAAAAAAAAAAAAAACCTCCTCATTTTGAAGTTATTCTCTACATTAGCTCTCAGTTTCTATGTTATATAATTCTGTTTGGTTTAAATGGTTTTCTATTTCAGCAGGAGTCCATTTGCATTAATCTAACATTTAGCAGTCTGCGATCTGCATAATTATACGTCTGTGATTATAGGTAGGATAGAGAAAACTCACGTCTCTGAAGTGAAATAGCCTCTTAATGTGTGTTGTCTGTAGAGAGCGGCCTGGCACTGTGGGTAGGAGGCGAACGGCATGTGCCGCGGAGGCCTCGAGCAGGACCCGCGCAGGCGCTGGCCGCCCTCCTGGGTGCCTCGGCCAGGGGCTGCTCGCTCAGGAGCAGACAGGCAGCACACGGGGTGGTCGCTGCGCAGGGCGTCATCCTTAGCTCACTGCAATGTGTTCCTTGGCTTGGTGCTGTTCGTTGCTGCTTTTAAAGTCAAGTGTAGTGTAATGAACTTTTAATGAACTTTTTTTTTTTTTTTAAAGATTTGCCTGCAATGGATCACTCAGTGTTTCTGGAATTACTTAGATTGGGTAGAAATATGCCATTACATTGCTGCTTGCATTTTCCTTGGTCCTGACTACCAAGTGTATGTCTGCATAGCTGTATTCAAACATCTGCAACAAGAGATTCTACACCACACTCAAACGCAAGATCTGCAGGTGTTCCTAAAGGTATGTTTATATTGACGGGAGATGCTGACGTAGGCTTCATAGCCAGTTTGGGGCATTTAATGTCAGATGCTTTTCTAGAAAGTCATCCAGTCTCCAAAACAACTTTGAAAGGCAGGTATTACTCATCCCTGTTTTAGAAATAAACAGAGATAGGAGTAAATAGGTCGCTCAAATTGCACAGCTGGAGTGGTGCTGGGCCATGTGGGTGAGCTGCCTGGACCTCAGCCTTTGCTCTCAGCTCGTGTGCTCTAGCAAAACACATCCTTCTTTTAGTATCACTACGTCTTATTTGGCCAGTAAAAGTGTTCGCCAGAGGTTTGATACTTTTTAATGAACATTTAATTTGCTATATCTTTATATTCTTCATAATATATTCTTAAATTTCTATTTTTATAAAAGGTTTTCATGAAAGGTGGTTCTATGGTAGCATTCTTTTAAGAGTGTCATGTTAATATTTTAAAACAAAATATAGTTACTTTCTGAAATATGATGATGTGACACTTGAAGCTCCGATCTTAGGGAGTATGTGGCCTGTAAACATACTCCAGTGGGTGAGTCTCTGTGGAAACGCACGAGGTTTTGGACTTGAAATCTTGCTTTGGGTCTGAGCTGGTTCCTTCCCCTGCTCCCCTGTCACTGCCCACAGGGACACATGCCACATACTCACCAGGCCAGTGTTGTCACATTCTAGGCTTTCTGAAGGCCAAAACACAGCTTCTCCACGGACAGATTTTGTTGCTTTAGTATTACTTACTAGACAATTATTTTCCACTTAATATTTTTTTTCTTAAAATGCTAGTGATTATCTCATTCTGTCAAGCAACTTGTAGGTCTTCAGAAACCTCATGTATCACTGGAATTCTAGAAATTTCCTATTGATCGTGTGTGCCAGACACTTTCCCAGTGTGGAGAAGAACTCAGGGAGGTGAAAAACACAAAAAAGGATTTGCAAGGAGTGATTCATAGAACAAGGAGGATCACACGTGGGTTCATACCAGATGGAAAGTGGTCCGGAAATTGTGGAGCACAGAATTCTGCTATCTTCTTATAACCTGAGTGTCTCCCTACCCTGTATTCACTGCCTCTTGTCCTTCTTTGGTTTCTTACATAGTTTGTAGCATTATCTTAAATTATTATTTTAGTTTTTGTCCATCTTCCCCAGTGTAATAGTTTAGTTCCAAAACAACTGTGACGGTCCATCTATAAGGCATGGTCAAAATATGAATGTTTACATTTTTGGAAATATGTTACAGTGAAACACATGTGCTCAGTGTGAAGACTGGGACGAGTAAGTTCAAAGCAAGGCAGAATGTTGTGGATATTCTGAGAGGTGGCAGTGGCAGTGAATGTTTTGTCTTAATTTTTAAAAATTTAACATTCACCATATTTTTGATCAATCCTCACTTAATTTGCCGATTTTTTTACAAGTTTATTATGTATTAGGAGTGGAGGAGGTGCGGCACAAACAGAAGCGTGCAACACCTAAGTGAAATCTGCATTTCTGAGAAGAATCTGTCTGTTGCATAACAACACAGAAGCCCAGCAGAGGAGGGAGTAAGTCTCATGGCACTGCGGGTGGTTGCTCCTGGGTTCAGGAATGACCACCACAGGGCAGCGAGTTCAGGGTCGACACTTCGTAGCAGATACAGCTAAACCCAGTCAGGCCACTGCGACCCTGAAGCCCTGGGCAGCCCTGGGCAGCGGTCTGGACGTGCCTCATGGGCTGGGAGTGCTGGCTGTTTCCTCGGTGGAAGCTGAAGAGGTGTAGGCGAGGGCGGCCGCAGTGCGCAGGCAGCCTCTGGGTACCATTGGGTTCTCACGAGTGTTGCAAAGGAGGAGTTTGTCCTTGACGCCTCTGGGTGCGTGTAGACAGTGGGTTTAAAACCTTCAACAACTGGGGATTGTGGTGGTTCAAAAGGTGCCTCCAAAGGCACAGGGCCGGGATTGCCATGTCCAGTCTAATGCAGGAAAAAAGCTGGATGCTACAGATTTTTAAAATCTTAAATGGTGCCTAATGTATTCCTTAAGTCAGGAACAGATGTATTTTTTTTAAAGCCTCACATCCCACTGTAGTTACAGGGATTAAGCCTTGGAAATTAGGTTTTATCCTTTCTGGCCCAAAACCTCAGACTTTTCTTTTTGGTAGCATGGATTAAACTCAGAATGTTGGGCCTACAAGACAGGCACTGTGCCACTGAGCTATATCCCTAGCAGACTTCTTGAAAGAGAGAAAAAAGTTAATAGTTCTCCAACTAGCTGTATCAGTATCACAACTGTCATAGTAATCTACTATAGAAACGATCATAATGATCATGTGTAGGTGACTTAACCACATTATTCCATAGTTTTATGTATTTAAATATGATTGCTTCTAAAACAGGAAAAGACAAGTAAAATAGGGGACTTTAACTTTTTGTTGTATTTATTTGTGGTCTTGGAAAATTGTATTATACTTTTCAAATAATGAAACTACTTTTAAAAAGACATGTATGGTCATTATATAAAAATATTATAAATGTATGAGTTCAAGTGTCCAGACCCAATTGAGTTAGTTTTCAAAATACTGAAAAAACCACAGGTGCCTTCAGTTATTATCACTTATTCCTGAGGAAGTATGGATAAGTAGATAGTTCCAGGAGACTGAAAATGTGCTAATCTTCTCCTGACTTAAGTTTCGTATATTGATGGAAGTGTTGTAATAAAAGCATTGCTTCAGGAATGAGTGTGTGAGGTGTGCGGCATAGAGGCAGTATTAGCCCATTTGTATTCACGTTGGCCTAAGCTGCAGACCAAGTCTGGTAACAGAGTCCAGGCTCCTTGCCCACATTTCTAATGACCAGGCAGCAACTCTTCGTGTTTCTGAATTGGTGCATTGAAAAGATGCGCTGGAATCTCGGGTTCAGGAGGAGTGGGCACCAGTGGGCACCTAGGGAAGGTGCAGAAAGCCTTCTCTTCTGCTGAAACCATGAATTCCAAGGGCGTGAGGTGAAATCAGCAAGGAATTAGGCTCTTCTCACACTGTCTTCATAGACATGGCAAAGACCTTGGTGCGTAACAGAGCAGGCAGCCATCACCTGTGGGGGAGACATCGGTTCTGAGCACGCAGGTACAGACAGAGCAGAGGTTGCTGGGAGCTCAGGCAGGTCTCGGGTCTGGAGACATCAGCTTCTGCCTGTCAGTCTGTCTTGTCTTTTATGATGGAGTGGTGCTGGGAATTTTAAAACATTTTGCACCTGTGATGATGGTTCTGAGAGTGTGGGCATCATAATTCTGTGCAGAAAAACATCTAAGAAAGTCAGTATTCTGACACATCACAGCTAGCTAGAAAGCCTCAGCTTTCTTTTTTAATCTTTTAAGAAGAAAGCTTAGTGGACTCATCTGTAACATGTACACATACACATGCACACACACGCACACACACGCACACACACGCACCTGTCTAGTGCAGTTTAGCAGTAGCTCACGTGAAGAGGCGCCCGAATGTCTTAGAGACTGGCGCTTTTCCACTCTCTAACATGCTAATAGGCTGGCAGTGAACACGGCTTTAGTTTATAAATTCAACCTGGGGACAAATGTCACTGAAATGCCAGGGTAGGAAAAGATTACCTTCCAGTGAAAATCAGACTGTGAAGGTTCAAAATACATAATTAAAATGCCTTTACTAAATCCTGCATATTATGGCAAAATCAATTTATAATTATGAAAAATCAGATTAATTTCAACCCAATCAGTAAATTGTCAAGAGGGATTTGTTGTTGTTGTTGATGCGATTGCAGCTGCTGTTATCAGAAGATGTTGGCAGGGTAAAAAATGGAGATTAGCCTGAGAAAAACTCATCCAGTGCAAGCTTTAAGAGACAAAAGTATGCACAGTACTAAAAATAATTCACCATTTGAGGTGACAAGAAGTCCTGTCATGTGTTGAACATAGCTTTCCTTGGCCTTTCCATCCATTCTCTACTTTGCCTGAACATGAGTTCACCCCCTACACTGTCACTCGGTGTAAGTGCAGGGCCTTGTTCAACCTCCTTGTGCTGTCAGGCTGTGGAGGAATTAGAGGAGGTCATATCTGTAAAAAGACTTCTAGAACATCACCTGGAACCAAGCAAGTCCGTCAGACAGAGCTATTTCCCGCTTCCTATATCCCTGCCCTATCCCTCTCTTATTCTTCCTTCTCTGTTAAGAAAAATCTGTATAGAGAAACAGGGGTGGAAGTAGTTGTCTGAGCCCATGGCTAGCCTCCACGCGTTTTCTGTCCCCTTGCAAAGCATTAGTAAGTAAACATGTGGGAACAAATGTCAGATTATGCCGTAACTTAGTCCTGAAGTTGAGAATCAGGATGCTGTGCGCATGGCGTGGCGTCCCTGTGCCATGCCTGCCCGCTCCGCACGCCTTATTTTCATGCTCCATTCCACGACTAGGGGACCTGCACTTACAACGTTTCGTTTGAAATTAGTTTCTGTAGTATTTTTTAAACTTCTAGCTGATGCAAAGAGCTTTTAAAAGTCTGGGTATACCTTGCTTTCCAAAATAAGTGCATGCAAGCAGTTCTTGAGGAACATCGGGAATACTGTAACACCCTGGCAGGTGAGCCCCTCTTTCCCACGGGAGGAGTGAAGGCCAGGTGCTGCTGTCTTTCTTGCTTACCGTATATTGGCTAGGGTCAGGCAAGATGTCCACCATTCCAAAGTCCAGCAGTTCATTTAAAGCATGCTCTCACTGTTGATATGGCCACGGCGAGTACCTGCAAGCCCCTGTGTGCCAGTCCTGTCACTCTTGGGCTTACTGTGCTGCTTGTGGCTTGCTGGGTGTCCCAGGCTGTAGTCACACTGACTGTGAGCACTACCGAAAGAGCAGTGCTGACGAATGTGCAGCGTCTCAGGCGGCCCGGTTCTCACTTAGAGAAACCTTACTCTAGGAGGGGGTGGCAGGGCCGTGTAGACAGAAGGTGAAAGCCACTCATGCGGCGAAAGCGGCCCTGGTGGGAAGAGGTGGGGGCAGAGGCTCACCGTGAGGGTGCACCAAGCGCCCAGCTCAGGAGGCCTCTGGGCAGAGCAGGGTGAGATGAAGGGATGAAGTAGCCACTGGTGATAAGGCTGTGGCGTCTGTGTCGCAGAGCTCTGATGGTAGAACACTTTGTGGGCAGAGAGGCCTGTGCTAGCCTGGGGCACATCGAACGTATGAAACGTCCCAGGCTTAGAGAGTGCATCTGCGGAGGAGAGTTTGGGCGTTGACTCCCAGTCCTGTGCTCCTCCTCACGAATCTGTTGTCTGGTCACATTTAAAGAAGTCCTAAGATCAGTGGACCATAATGAAATGCTCTCAGTAGGAAAAGAAATCAGATGCATAGTGGAAACTGGACTTGGAAGCACGGAGGAGGGGGAAGCTTGTGTAAGCCGTGCCGTGCAACACTGAGTGCGCAGAACACGTGGTGGAGGGTGGTGCCTTCTAATGCTTGTTGGTAGCTCAGCATTTAAAATCCAGAATTACTGATGAAAGGACATCATTGAAATCTCATCAGTTGAATAACAATTAGAATATGGGTTTGAGCCCAGCCTTGGAAAGAGTGGCTTAGCAAGACCTTATTGCAGAATAAAAATTTAAAATTTTTAGCTTGATGTGGAGGCCTTGGGCTTAGCCCTGAGCCACACACACACACACACACACACAC
>NDGN011336513.1:0-11493 GCA_002564285.1 Tympanoctomys barrerae | reverse complement strand
AAAGAAAAAGAACCCCAGTTTTCAGTCAGTCACATTATTATACAGCTAAAGAAATAAGCTTTCCTGTGTACTTTGGAACTGGAGGCATAGTTACGAGGCTAACTGTTGACCGCAAGGTACGGCTGGGAATTATACTTTTTGGTCAATAAGCATCTTTAAAGTACAAAGACTCTCTCACCTCTTTGCTTTCTTGAGATTTCCTGGAAAGCAACTACAGTGGCTGGAGCTTCAGTAGTCCTCTTGTCTATGATGTAAGTTTCGGGACAAAGCCGTATTTATTAGAGCAAGAAGACAGAAGACCCTGTGACCTTAAAAGTGTGGAAGTTCCATGTGCCCTGCAAAGGCTATCCCTTGATTCATTTTTGTATGAATGAGGAAGAAACTTGTACGTCACTGCTTTTTGGCTCCTTATTTTTTTTCCTGGTGCCGCGTATCTACAAAGCAATATATCTTACGGTTATGCTTATTTCACACAAGGATTCTGTCACTAATTATACCACTTGGGAACAACATAATTGGTAAGGTAGGGCATTTTCGCTCACTTGCAAAAAAGGAGGTGGTGGTGGGCACTAAAGCCCCCATCCAGGAGAACTGGTCCAGGCATTATAGATTACAGGCCTTGTACCAGCGGGGAGGCGACCCCGCCCTTGTTAGCCAGCCTTCCAAAACACTACGCTGCACTTTCTGAACCATTGTGGGGCTCATCTATGGGGCAGGACTGGTCAGCAGCTTGGCCAAACAGATGGAGATCGTGGAGGACTGCTGGCCTCACTCAAAACAGCTGGAGGAGTGATTTCTCTGAACTCAGCAAAGATCCGGAAGCATTCCACACAGGAACTTCAACTCCGCTGACAAGCGCATTTAATTTTTGGCCCTGATTTATTTCTTGTAGTTTCATCCTGATCAACTTAGATTGGCATATCGCTACTTTGTGCTGCGCTCCCAATCATCAATTGGTCCAGCATCCTGCAGTTGGCAAAGGATTTGAAACTCACAGAGTTCAACACCTAGATTTCATATTTGAGGAAACTAAGATTTAGGACAAACCAAGAATCAGCCAGCCACGCTCATGTTAGAACTAAGACCCCCCCGACCCTAAATCAATTCCACCTTTCCTTGAACTAATCTTACCCAGAGCCCATTTCAAATTCCTTTCCTCTTTCATCTTAACTCAATAGTGTGTAGTCACTCAAAATTTAACTGAGATCTTTGTAATTCAACCCAATGTTTTACATTTCTACCAGTCTGACACCTCCCCACTAATTAAAACAGTAAGTATTCTTTCTCAAGGTTTTTTCCTGAACATCTGAAACAAATGCATCCTTCAATCATTCTTATTTTGGGGGAACATTTATATTCTGTCTCAGCCAGTAAGTCCCCTTCTCTTTACAAATATACTTCTATCTTTCCTATCTTTTCATAATCTATACTTTTAATGTTTCAAATAGAATTCGTTGGATCACATAAACTTTCTTTCCTTTTTTTAAAAACTGTATTTGGTATGGAGTCTCACTACACAGCTCAGACTTGTATTGATCTTCTTGTTTTCAGCCTCCCCAGCACTGGGATTACAGGTGTGTGCCACCACACCTGGCCTCAGTGGCTGGCTCAACAGGACCAAACCTCAGTCCCTGTGCTTGCTGAGCTATCTCTCTGGCCTCATTTCAACTTTCAAAATCTTCATTTTCTCAGCCTTTTGCCCTCCTTCTATTTTTCTTTTGCTTACATTTTTATCATTTTCTGACTCCCCTGTTCTCCTTACCACTTTTTCTATTGTTGCTGTGAAATGTCCTTGTAGCCCCATTAACTAGCATCATACCTAATGCATGCAGAATATACTGAATTTTTTTGACTAAATAAAATGATTTTAAAAATCAAGATAACCCATAGCAAATCTAGCTTCTCACCAAGTATCTTTAACAGGGAAACAGAACTGTACGTACAAACATACAAGTAGAGAGAAACTCAAAGGAGGAGCTCAGTAATTTGTCTTTATTGTGTACTGGTAATCACAGCCCTTCACATCATATTTCTGTGTTTGATAATAATACAGCTGATACTCAAAATGTGTGAGGCATCATATGGGTTACTTTACACAGTCATGAGAGATTTCTGAGGTAGGCACTATAGTATTTTAATGTACACATGGAAAAAGTGGCCTCTACGTTATGTAGTAAGTGAGTGGCAGAGGGAGGGTGTGGGCTTACATCTTCTAACCCAAGTCTGCACTTTCACCCCTCACTCCCTCCTACTGACCTTCCAGGTCTCAGCAACGGAACTGGTGCTCCATAAAGCACACACTGCAATCCTACCCAAAGGACCCTTTCTCCAAAGCATCTTTCTTCACAAGATGGTTATATTGCAGGATATTTAGAAAAAAGAAAGAGAAGACTTAAAATTTGAACAAATTAAGAAGGATTTAAGTTTGTACTATTAAACTGTTCTGTTCTGCTTGGCTACCTTCATCTCAGCTGATGGTGCTAATTTGACTAAATTATTTTTGTTTCAGAGTATGTATCTCATTTTGAGTCAGATCATTGAGACTAGCAATTTCTTTCTCTAACCCTAGGCTGCATTTTAGACAAATTATTAATATTTCTAATTTTGACAGTTTTCTCTTACCTGAAGGAATGATCTCCATTTTACAATATGAGTTCAATAGAAAAGCTGTATTTAATAGACATAATTTTGCTTCGGCAATTACTTTTATTAGCATCAAATGTTGCTGCAAGACACAGTTTTGAAACCTCATGTCCTGGATGATAGCCAACTCCTAATTCTTTGTGTCTGTCAGCACCATTTTTTAAGCTTCTATCAAGAATAATTAGCTTAAACAATATTTTTTAGAACTACCTTATGTATGGAACCTCATGTTATAGGTTTTATAAAGACATACAGTGTCACTTATACTCAATTTTTAACATATGAGCCTTTCAGTGTATTTTGTTCTCTCCATTAGATGATGTTGTACATTGGTATTAAAAATGAATCATCTGTTTTTGTGAGCAGTTCGCTTCTATAAATCATGAATCTGTGGACAACTAAAAATGTAAGCCCTCTAAATCTAGATGACAGAAGTACTGCAACTGGGAGATTATTACATGAAATAAAACAAGTTCTATGTATTTGAAAATGAGTTATCAAGCATTTCTCTAAACTAGTGGATTTTAAAGCAATCAAGATTTGAAAGCTGTGCAAGAGTCTACGTGTCAGCCTCAGGCAGTAAAACTTCCTCTAGAAGCTTCACTGAGGAAAGGTTCTTGTGTGTTTCCTTTCTTTTCAACAAAACTAAGTGACAAGATTACGCCTAAATGGATACTTTCACAGAGTGCATTCTTTGGGTTCTAGAAGTTACAATGACTTCACATGAATTTCAGCTTTTGTTTTGCAATCACAATGCAAAAGAAAGGAATTTTGAATCATAGGAACAGAGCATTTGGAAAAAGGCAACAGGATATCAGAATATGGAGAGCTTTCCAGGCCAAGGCTCCAAAGCTGAGAACAATCAATGCCAAGAGCAGTCACAGTGAAAGGAAGATGGATCACTTACAAAGAAAGGGACAACAAATGGAAAAAATCAAAAAAACTTTTGAGAAAATGGGCTTTCAGCTCACACTCCATGAAAGATTTCACTAAACGACAGCAGAGTTTCCTAATTCTACCTGCTGTTATGAAAATACAATGGAATGGATGAGTTATACATAAAACATTTAACTGTGTGATTCTAGAAGCTGGAAGTGTGAGATCTGATGGCCAACATGGTCAGGTTCTTAGGGAAGGCTTCTTCCTTCCTGAGTCTGTCCTTGTGTGGCCTTGTTTGTTTAGGCTTTTTGTTATAAGAGTGTGGATGGCAGGAGGAGTGGGAGAAAGAGAAAGAAGGGGAGGGGACATAAGAAAATGAGCTCTTGTCCTTTCTTCTTCCTATTTCAAAACAAGTCCTGATCCCACTAGAGGAGGCATTCCTCCCCACTGTACCTCATTCCCGCCTCCCTGAGATCTACCTACAAATACTGTCACATTAGAGATTAAGGATGCCGCCTACAAATTTTAGGGCAACACAATCATTCAGTCCATAACATCAGATTTTTCCTGAAAAGCCCACCTGAAGACTGATCCCAGCAGAAGAAGGTGGGCTGCCAGAGGCCAGGGAGCCAACAAATCTATCTGGCCAGAGGGAATATTCTAGAGTCAAGGAGGAGCAACTTCACCCCAGCAAGAGGGCCACCAAGGGACCCTGGAGCATTTTATGAAAGCATTTGAATTTGTAATGGAATCAGAAGATGCTGATACATAATGGCATTAGAAAAATGAAATCATGGTTTCATATCTGATAGTGTCTTAAAAACTATTCTAGAAACTTACCCAGCAGCGAGGAAGGACCAAAAGAATGAGTTCCAACAGGAAGTGTTAAGAAACACAACTGCCTCCTGCTAGAGCTCTGATGAGCATAGCTCAGTGAACTGGTTAAAATCGATACTATTTAGAAAGAGAGAGCCAGACATTTTCTAGTTATCAAAAAATCAGTCACACAGTGACTGATTTTCACACAGTGAAATACTTCATCATAAAGTTCCTTGAGGTAAGATGAAGAAAATAACTTTAAGAAAGCAAGTTTAGGCATTAGAAGCATAAAGAACGCACAAACAACTATTCACTCAGAGCATCAGAACTGCAAAGGGTCACAGATTAGAGACATGATTTTGTGTTTGACACTAGTTTACCAAAGCCATACATTCTTCCTTCCCTCTCATTTCAGTGAATTATGTTATGCTTTAAAGGACAGAATATGTAGTGCTTGACCTTTAGATAGACAAATACAACCATTCAAAAACCTGAAACTTCTCAAAAGTACAGCCTTATTGTCATGGTTAAGTACCTCTCTCTATCCAATGTTTGTTGTATTGTTCAGGGAGTGCATTTAGCTACAAATAACATGTGGCAAAACTACAGTGACTAATACAAGTAAGAAATTCATCTGTCTTATTAGAGTGACTCTTCACTGGGGGTCTCTGTAAGGATCATCACTTTTACTAGTTTTTATCCTTGTCTCAATTGCTTTATTGTCACAGGGCATTTATAGTACATTGAAAGCTCATGTCTATTCTTTAGACAGGAAGAGAGGAGTGGGAACAGAACACTACTTGCTGAGTCTGTTGTTACTTTGCTACTCAAGGGAACAGCACTTCTGGAAAAATTGTGTCTCTCATACCTTCTTCTCATCAACTTAGAATTTGACCACCTGAAGTGTAGAGATAAGTCAAGATGGGGTAGGGGAAACTGAAGAGGCAAGGAATAACATCACTCACATGAGAAATGGGGTAGGGTTTCTAATCTCCTAGCAGCACTATCCTTGGCATGTTAGTCAAACTTACCTGGGCTTCTAGGATCAGGAAATAAAAAGAGCAGGGAGGATGTAAGTGTGTAGGAAATGATAGCTTCTGTCCTACACAGCCCAGGCTGTAGGCAGTTCTTACAAATGGAAGCCATACTTTTGGAAATGTAATGCATCACCTTAGCACCAATTAGTTTAATATAGCTATCTTTTCTCTTGAGCTAAAATTATTATTATTATTATTATTATTATTATTATTATTATTTGGTGAAACCAGAGATTGAACTCAGGCCCTTATGCTTGCCAGGGAAGCACTTACTCCACTGAGCTATCTCTGAGCCCTAAAATTAATTTCTGATAGAAGTAAATGAAGCAAGTGGCTTTTCTGGAGGAGGACATGGTTGTCAACAAATGCCTATGTTTGAATTGTACATTGTTGTGAGAGAGCTGCTCAGAGGGACAAATAGAAACCATGATGGATTCTAGGATTAGCAAGCAGAATCCAATCTCCCACATCAAATTCAGTCTAAAACCTATGCTTGTGGAACAGGACGGCAAGCAACTCAGCTCACACACGAAGATCACTATTTTTCCATGATTAAAGTTATTTAAATGTAAACTCACATTAAATATAAACTAGTGTTGAATATGATGATGACAAAAATATAAAGCTACAACTCAGTAGCATATGAGTTATATGATCTTGATTGGAAAAGGTCAAAAAGCACTTCACAAAGGATAGCTTGGAGGCCTATTGTGAAAACAAGTTATTAAAAGAGAACTAACAAGGGCTAACTAAGAGAACTAACAAGAGATAACTCAGTGGCACAAGCACTACCTGGCAAGAGCAAAGTCCTGAGTTCAATCCTCAGTACCGCAAAAAAAAAAAGGAGAGAGAGAAAAAAGAAAACTAACAAGGAGCATCTCCCTTTGCCAAGTATTATACATATCTCATGTTATAAAATGAAGTAAGTCTTGCTATTCCCAGTTAGCAAAAATAGAAACCATTCAATAAAATTTCCAAGATTATATAGTTTGTAGATGACAGAGCCAAGACTTGAAACCAGTTTTATGTGACTGTAAAATCTGAGTTCTTGTGATGATCAAATCTTATTCCCATGACAACATGACCAGAGGTACAATGTCTGTAAGTCTTTTCTTTATAAAGAGTCATAAGAGACATTTTCATCCTGGTATCTAGACAAAAATAACGTATTGACAGCATCTCGCACGCTTGACATGTATATTTATTTTCTGTATTTTAGGGAAAGGTCTACAGGGTATTCAGTGTCTCACTACTAGATCAGACCTGTAGTGATCCACCTGTTTACTGCCTCCTAGGAGCTGGGATTATAGGCCCGAGCCACCACACCCAGTCTCAATTGCCCTCTCAGCACGCCCCAGGGGCAGGGCCAGCACGGCAGGCCTGGGGATTGAACCCCCGTCCTCTGCACCAGCTTCCAAGTGCTTTATCCCTTATTTATTTATTTTTGTTCTGGGGATCAAACTCAGACCCTTGCACATGCCAAGCAGATGCTATGCCACTGAGCTATCTCCCTAGCCTGTTATGTTTAAATTTGGAGACTACCCTGAACATTTTTTTTTGTTCTAGCATTCCTGTTTTAACATTTAACATCAAATTTCTAACCCACTTCTTATAAGGCCAAGAATCTATGTATTGTTTTGCTTAAACTTCACTGTTTTCATAGTTTTCTGTCTTGAGCTGGCCATAAAGACATTCCCTGACTTACTTAGTCAGGGAATTGGTCACACAAATTTCATATCAGAGAAAATCCTGCTACTTACTCTGCGAGAATGAATGCTGCCCAGAAAGGAAAATAAGAATGTGAACAGGCAGGCCTTGCTGGGTCCTTCTCAGTGTTACCAGTAAATCACACCATTTTTGCCCAATCACATTTTTACACAGTTGACCAAGCACGGTGCCTTTGCAATGAAGGATTTCAGCAGCTCTGCCCCTGTGGAGCTGCCTGGCATCGCCCTCATGGGATGTGGATGAGTCCTTGTTCATTTTTCGGTAAGTGTCCACAAGGTTAGCTATACAGAAGCATCCTAGACCTGCTTGGCTTCTTATTGGCCTTCCTGCGCAGCATCTCTTTTCCCAAAATGTGAGGCGGGATCAGTGGCAACGTAATATTTGAATCATTATTGGTTGGATACATAGATGCAGAACCAATGATAAGGAGAGTCCATCGTATATGTAGGGCTTATGAACATGTCTGAATCATCTTGTCATTCTTAAGCCTGGAGTGATGCTTGATACATAAAATTACAATTAGCCATGAAGAGAAAGGAATACCCATTCCTTTACTACTAAATTCTTGCTTCAATGTGAATGCTTAATGGCAATAATAGTGAGGAAATGTGGGGTTTCCTGGAAATGGTCCCCTGAAGATACTAAATAAATGACTGCATATGAATTTCCATCAATTATACCTTGATTAAATAAAAAATAAAACAAAAATTTAAGAGACACATTGCCTACATTTAGCTGGATAACTGCCATTCAGGGCAATCCATGCTGTAATGGAGATATTCAACAGACATCCTAAGACTAAGGCAGTGAAGTGACTGAAAGTTTGCCTTGTATTCTCCTGGAGCTGCTATTTATTTTTAAGTCATCCTACCTTGGATGACTCAAAACAATAAGAATGTATTTTCTTAGAGTAGCGAAGGTCAGAAATGTGAAATCAAAGTGTCACCCCGTCAGTTACTTCTGGTGGTCCTCAGGGAGAATCTGATGCCACCTCTCTCCTAATTTTCGTGGCTTTAGCATTCCTTAGTTTTAAGTATACCTTTCTAATCTCTACCTGCATTGTCATATGGACTTTTGCGTCCTTGTTTTCACACGGAACTCTTATAAGGACACTAGTCATTGGATTTAGGTCCTAATATTCAATGTGGCTTGATTTTGAGTAATTACCACTGCAAGAACAGTAAAATTGCTATATTTTGTGGTTTTCAGGAAACACAAATTTAAAGTACACTATTCAGCACAGTACCTTCACTTATTAGTAAGTTATAGAGATTTGAGCAAGAGCTTGACTTCTCTGTACCTCATCTACAAGACAGAGATGCCAGTATCTGTCCTTTAAATTGTTTGGCTGTTTCAATAAAACAAACTTATTAAACCTAGTGCTTGGCACACAACTGCTGAATCAGTGCTAGCTAGTAGTAGTTCTGAGAGCAATAATCCTGTTCTTTATTGTAACAATAATGTTCTGTTAACTAATAAACTAATATCTGGGAAGTGTCCCAACTTTATTTTTCAAAGTCTGTGATGTCCATCCAGCCAAAGTTTAGAACATTTTTTTTAAATTTTTGCAGAGGAACATTGCTACATGCGAGCAGATTCCCTGAGGATTAATGGCATGCCAAGGCTTTTATGATCATTTGCATGTGTAAGCCACATTCCAAAAATAAATGTGCCCTGGGAAAGCGGTCACTTTAATTTGATCTTCAGAGGAAGGTTGTGTGGAGTGGTGTGGTAGAGAAGATTCTCTGTGGCTAATATGTGACTGTTACTTCCTGGTAACTTGAATAGAAATAGAAGGAGTGATTCTCTTCTCTCCTCTTCCCTCCTCCCCTGAGTGAGGGGCAATGGGCACCAGTAGAGGCGAAGGCAGCATGGCAGTGGACGAAGGCTTCTCCTGCCTTGCACACTTGCCATTGGGCCCTGACTTCTACAGTGACAGGCCCTTTGAGACCCAAGCATTGGGATTCAGACACAGGTGGCAGCTCATAGGCTTCTCTGGCTTGCATCCTAGGGCTCTAAGAACTCCCAGAAGACACTGTGCAAACCTTTTGTGAGGTTAAACCACCAGAAGTGAGACCCGGGAGAGGACTGGGCTGGAGTGGAGGCCAGAAGGAGAGAGCCTGGTCAGTGGGCCTGTCATCCAAGCTGGCCTTAACTCCACTTCTTAGGCCAAGGGCTCTGGGATGGACTGCTGCCTCATCCCTTTCAGCCACAGGGGCTTGCTGCTGGTGCAGGCCACCAACTTCTCATACTCTTTGGTGAACGATGACTGCATGGTGGTGCACAAAGCTTGTGCCGAAGTGCTGAGTGGCCTCTACACCATGGGCAACAACTATGCTGTTCATGGTCAGCTGGATTATGAGTGAGGAAAAACTAGAAAAGACACCATTACTCATAATCCAAAGCTTTTAGTGCACTGCGGAGGAAGGTGAGATTACAATGAATACCAGACAAATGATGTTCAACCCTTGATTGACCTTTAGATTACTATTGGTGGAGTTGCCACTGCGGTAGATGGGCCAAATGAATTTGTGATACCTAATAGTGCAGTTGATGGATATGTGCTCCTATTAACTAAACCCTCAGAAACCCAAGTGGATGTCAAAGTCTACTAGTGGCTAGGTAATGATAAAAGTAGGGAAGGATAAGATAAAGACATTGGTCCCTAGGGAAGAGGAAGAGCTGTCCTATCAGGAAGTTATGCTAATATGGCAAACCTAAATAGAGCTGCTGCTGTATTAATGTACACATCTTATGCCCATATGGTCACAGATATCACAGGCTTTGAAATTTTAGGACATCTCAGAACCTTGTAAAACAACAAAAAGTTGTAATTTATCATTGCCAAGATGGCTATCATCAACAAAGGCTACTTGGCAGTTTAAATTTTTAAGGAACCTCAACTGAATCTTGGGAAGGGTATGGAGGGGGTTTACTAATTAGTCTAGCAAGAAAACACACAGTAGGTTTTTGTTTTGCCATCAGATCATCCAAGTACAGAGACAGTCACCAGGCATGGGTGTCATTGTGGAAAATGGAAACAGTACTGCCTCGATCATTGAGTTATTGAGGCCTTTGAGTTATTGGGGTCCTACTTTGAGGGGTCAGTGTTACTACTGCTCTATCTCCCTACAATTTCAATAGCTTTCTGGAGGCTAGCTCCTGAGATAGAATGGAAGACATGGTTGGATCCTTAGAACATTTGTATATAATCATGAACAATTTTCAAGAGCTGACTTCAACAATTCCAAAGAATTCCTCCTGCATAGTTGTTCCAGCCATTCATTCTAGGTGACTCTATACTTTCCAAAAACAGAAGTAACATTTTGAACTTTGGGGAGATATTTGATCATCCTTTGGGTAGCAGATGAACCCCTTGTCCTGCTTCTGAAACAAGGTTAAGGTTTTTCTTTGCACTGAGCTGATTTCATTCTGAACAGGGAGTAGGATTACTCATTAATTTTTTTTTTAATGGGGAAGCTTCAAAAAGAACATACAACTTTATTAAGAACATTTATACTGTCATCAGAGACAGCCAACATTAAAATTCACTATGGAGAAAAATAAAATGACAAAAGAAAGATCAGAAGCAAATGAATTTGAACCAATATTACTGATATTATTGATAAATCTACATTATGAATAGCAACTGTGTAATATGATGTAGAAATCATGAGGTTTTTCTGAAGTTCTAGGTCCTTTCTGCTCTGCAAAATAAGAGAGAAGTTTGTTTAAATAACTGAGAAAAGAGAACCGAGACCATCTTACCTGGTGCCTGCTAAGGATGCCGTGTGTGTGTGTGTGTGTGTGTGTGTGTGTGTGTGTGTGTGTGTGATTTGTACCAGTAATTTAATTTAGAACCTTACACTTGCTGGAGAGGTGCTGTGCCACTGAGATATATTTCTAGTGTATCCTTCCTCTTCTAAACCCTATTAAGGTCTGAGAAGAACAGAGCAAGACCCAAAGCAGAGGCCTGAATTCTTATTAAGATGTCAAAACTTGTGGTGAAAATTCCTGGTGTTTAATCAATAAAGAGCAATTATTCAATAACAGTAATTTGCAGGTAAACAAGTAAAATACATATTATTGATTAAGTAATTTTGTTTTTTAACTTATGTTACTATATTCTACTACTGTGGTGAACTTTAAAGGACTAAAAGTAAAGCAATGATCCTTTTAATAATTGTGAGAAAGTTATTTTTCTACTTTGGTGATGCTTAGAGAAGATGTTATAAATAAAAAATAAATTAATAAATTAATCATAGGGTAGAAGGCATGGCTTTGTGGTAGTGTTCTTGCTCTGCAGTAGTGGAGCCCTGGGTTTATTTATTTATTTTTTAATAATTTTATTGAGAAACAAATAGCAATGAAACAGTTTCAAAACCGA
>NDGN011336485.1:0-15832 GCA_002564285.1 Tympanoctomys barrerae | reverse complement strand
ATGCCTGGCCCTGTATTTTTTTAAAAGAATAATATCAGTCTTGTGGCTGTTTTGGCCTGAGCTATTGCACCCCGACTTCTACCTGCAAGGTGATTGGGGCATTGGGAGGCTTGTTAAGATGCAGATTCCTAGGTATTAAATATACTGAAACCACATCATTGATTGCACAGCTTAGGGCAAGTGTAGAGCTGTGAGCTCCAGGTGAGACAGAGGAACACTGTTAATGGTGAAGGCTTCAGAGCCTAGGGAATGTACATGGAGTACATGTCCGCTGCTCAGAGAGAATTCTTTCCCTGGCTGTTTCCCTGGACCCCTGCTTTGGGCCTGGTGTTAATCTTTCCACTTCCCTGGTCATATCTCCCAGGGTCCTCTCTGTGAAATGGGCCCGCCCCCTCTAGATCTTGTTCTTTGCCCAGCCTTGTTTAGTCTCTGATGTCATCTCCCTGATGAGCTCTTGGGGTCTTGAGTGGCTACTCCTGACTGAGGACTGAGTTATCCATACACTAGGAAGATTTATGTGCCAGAAGGGTAGAATTTTCCTAACTATATGGAACCTCTGAGCACAATGAGCTTGTCTATTTCGCTTTTTTTTTTTTCCCTTCAGGGAGGAAAACTAATGCTTGGAAAGAGAAGTAGTTTCATAGTTTCATAGCCAGCAGTAATGCTGCCCCTGATGCCTTTCTGGAAAACACAAGCTCTGTTGGTGTGGTGTGGGTGTTTGGAGCCGTCCTGCTGTGAAACAGGGCTTTCTCTTGCACTGTGGCCGGGCGTCCACGTTTCGGTAGCCGCTCTTCATCCCCCAGTGCTTTGTGCAGAACGCCTCTGCTTTTCTGAGCCCAGTGTGCATCGCTGAGCTCCATTTTAGGGAAACCTGGGGTCCTTGGGTCAATTTGTGAAAGTTGTCATTTCATCTCCTTGCTGTAAGAAACAACTGGACCTGTAGGAGACACCTTGCAAAGCTTCAGGCTAGTGGGAGAGGGGGCAGAGGCGCCACCACAGTGCCTCGAGCCAGGCTTTCCAGTTCCTGCGGATTGATAAACACTGTGATAAAAGGATTCTGGCCCCATCCCCAGACTAAGCAGGTAACAAATGGATACCTCAGTAACTCTGTGATAATGAGAGTTCCTCACTTCGTGGTCTAGCAGGCTCTGCTGGGAGATCACACATTGGGATTATTGTGTTATCATGGAAGCATATCTGGTTTATGAAGGTGACATATTTTGTCTCAATTATGAAGCTTCTGTTATCCCCAAAACACCCTTAATTGCTCTCTCTGAATAGTGTGTTTCTTAATTTTAATTATGAGAAGTCAGGTGCGGGGGGGGGGAGATGAATGAGTTTAAGAGAAAGTAATTCATCATAATCACTGTCATTATCATCGACATCAGCACTGTCACTGTCACCAACAGCAGTAGCACAGTGATCTCTTATCTCCTTCCTGTGCCCTGTGTCAAGGATCATCCCAACAGCTCTGTGTCAGGCAGGTCTGCTGGCTGTTACTCTATGGAAGGTACATATACTTGGAGCTAAGGAAAGGGACCTTCCTTACCCAAAGCCATTGAACTCTTAAAATCATACTCTTTGGGTTCATGGCCATTGGCATCTACAAGGTGTGATTGAAAAATAGGATGAATGTTTAGATTTAAAAATTATTACCACCAGAGATACATTGCCATGAATCCTCAAGGTACCCCCCTCTCACTTCAGACAGACTTACTTGCTGTTCTTGCCACTCTCTGATGCCGTCCTGGAAGTCCTCTTTCCTGAGTGTTCTTAGTTGTGGCTCCCTCAATGTCCTGAATCAGTTCAAAATGTTTACCTTTCATGGTCATTTTGACCTTGAGGAGACCCAGAAGTTGCTTAGTGCTAGACCTAGTGAGTAAGGTAGATGAGGACACATGGTAATGTTCTCACAAGCCTGTCTTCCCTTGGGGGGCACTTGGCATCAGTGTTCACGTATTTTTGGTCGCACTACATGAAGACAATCATGAAAGTGGACTCTCAGGACTGCCTCTGAAAATGGCAAGAATAATGGGAAATTGTGTTCAGTGCAAAGGGGGTGTGTTTTGAGGGAAGTTAATGGCCAATGAATCTTTAAAGTTTAAACATTTACTGTATATTTTGATCATACTTTATACCCTTTCCTGGCACCACCACTGCAGGCCAAGGGGGGCTCAGCCACCTGTCCTGGAGATCTAGCTGGGAAAGCACATGGAGCAGGCAGAGGCCCACATGGTATGGACCTAACCCAAGTCATCAATCAATCTCCATGGGCCTGGTTGGGCTAGTGCCTCCCTGTGAAGCAGGAAGAGACACTGCCATCTCTGCTTGGCATGCAATGCAACCTCATCTTGGGCTAGAACTACTGCCCAGAAAATCTGGTGCCAAGATGCTCAATTTTATTTCATTTGAAAAGAATAATAGCATTACATGCCAGTTGCTGCACATGGGTCGCCGAGGTTTGCATCCTGAGCAGGTCATCCGTTCCTTCTGCTGGGGGTAGGAGGCATGGACCTGCGGCAATTTTTTGATGGGGTTTTGTATTTCATGCTTCTTTTCCCTCCTCACTTTTCTCCTTTCCTCCCTCCCTGCTTCTCTTTCTATTGATCTTAAAGTTCATATCCACCAAGAAGAGAAGTGAAAAATGTCAAAGCCGATAGCCCTGACCCACCTATCCGTGAGAGGAGCTCATTTTTTTTCCATATGTCAGTGTTACGAGTTGCTTAAGTGGATAGTGATAATTTCCATGACTCCTGTGAAGATGTGAACCCTGGTGTGTTTCCCCAAAGATCCAGATGGGCTTTAGCAGTCACAGGAGCCAGGAGATCCGCCAAAGTCAATTCTGCGCTGGTTTTGCAGCCACTGCACCCCTGCCAACTCCTTTATCTCCTGGTCCTTCTTGCTTTTCCATGATGGAAAATGCTCACAAGAGCCTGTCTCTTGCAGTCCACCTTCTGGATGGAGGGGGCAGTCAGATGCCCTGTTCAAGAAGGAAGCGGGGTTCAGATATTTAGATATCATGGGAAGTGAGAAGCTGGAGTGTCTGAGGGCTGTAGAACTAAATAAATACAGGGAAGAGATTTTCCAGAGCTCTTATCGATTGGATGTTGAGGAGTTATTAAGTTCCAAGAGTGGCTTATTACTGCACGTGGGCCAGGATTAAAGCAGAGCTAAGCGGTGAATATTCATCTGGCGCCATTTGCCCTTCCACCCCAGCTCGCTCCCCCTTGTCTGGCCCCTCCCTTCCCCACCCCCAGGTTGTCTGGCACAAGATACATCAAGACTTTGTTCACCCTGCTTTCTCTCTCTTAGCCAAACACCCTTAGGATGCTCCCTGCAGGGTGTCTTATCAAATCACATGTTGCCCCACATAGGGAAGAGTATTTTCCCCATGAAAAAAGCAGTGTGAGGGTTGGGGGAGGATGGGGTGCAAGCTGACTCAGTGGGCTCCTGAGCCAATGAGGGTCCTGTTGGGCTGACGTTGCCTGCAGTTGACAGCCTCTCGATGCTGTACTGGATTCTGGGGGGTTCTTTCAGATTGGGAGCTTATGGCGACACAGGCCTACTGTAACTGTGTTGAGGCTTCATCAGCCAGTGTTCAGGGGGGATGTGGTGGCTTCTTTGTGCTCATGCCGTGACTGCTCCAGAGGTCTGCCCTCCCTTCATCCTCCAGCCGGGGCAAGCTGAGCCCTGATGTCAGTGCAGGCCCCAGGGAGGAGGGGCCCCACACATTGGTGATCACCATCACTCGGCCCCAGGTTCGCAGTGCCCAGGGCTGGGGCTGCTTTGGAATTTGTTTCTGGATGTCAGAAAGGCAGTGTGGCAGCTGGACTGTATGTTTTACACACACACACACACACACACACACACACACACACACACGGACACTTAAGTGCAATAATATTCCTGCAAGCGTTTACATGGAATGGGACACAACAGTAGGCTGATGACACATTCTTTAGTTTAAAAATATTTTGAATTTTGGAGGTTTCTTTTGATTCACCTTAATCTAAAGAACCTTATGTTAGAAAAGGGAGAGGAGGCCAACACCAGATTTAACAGTAAACTTTCAATGCCTGGTGTGGTGATGGGCACCTATAGTCCCAGAATTCAGGTAGCTGAGGCAGGAGGATCACTCGAGCTCAGGAGTGTGAGGCTAGCCTGGACAACATAGCTAATGTGCATGATGCCATGGGATCATGCTCATCTGAAAGCAAACAAAGCCTCCCGTGGTTACAGGTCTGTGAGTGTAGCTTGGTGTTAGAACATTTGCTTGGCATGTACAAGGACCTGGGTTCCTGAAAACAGTTTCAGCGTGGAGGGAAGCTTAGGCTTTTGTCATGTCTAGTCAGTTTCCTGGTCCCTCTGATTCTGTGCTTCTTTGTGATCCAGTTTGCTGGTTGCACTGTTTAAGAGGGAGACACCAAGGGCAGACAGTGGAAGAGATGTGGTCTAGCTCTCATCTCTTCCCTATATCCCAAGAAGAAGGACCTTGGGTCCTCAGCCCCACCAGGAAAACCCCACACAGGCTGACATTTAGAAGTTTATTGGCTGGAATGAGAGATCTGTCAATTTCAGAGCCTGAGAAGCCCAAGGGGAAGAACAGGTGCTCCCTGCAAACGCCACAGCAACCGAGACCAGTGTAGGAGGAGGATGAAGCCTGCCTTGTTGTTTTATTAATTTAGTTCTGACAGCTGCTGGTGCCAAGGCCTTCACGGTTCTCATCAGAAATTAAATGAATCCTCAGGATCCCCTCTGTGAAGTACCAACGATAAGCCATGTAGGCGATGAAGGTTAAATGCAGATAACGGTCTCCATGTGCGGGCTTGTCTCTATCCCCTTGCCCTCAGCTCCAGTTGCATGACACAGCTGCACCCCTCATTCTCATTCTCCACTGAGATCAGAACCTGGGCCCATTACCTTGTCTTCCACATGTGCTTCCATGGGTATGCCCAGCTGCCCCTGTAGAAACCCCTGAGCCACCGTGGTCACCCTGCTTCCTCCCTCCATGCCTCCTATGCCCCCAGCCCCAGGAAATCCACCTCCTGAACCTTTCCCTCTTCCTTCCCTCCTCCACCTCCCCCAGCATCCTTGGTTCTTGGCTCCCCTGTGGTGTTCCTCCTATCTGCTCCTGTACCCCTTGAAGTCTAAAGCCTCTATCTGGCTGTTTCCTCAGCTCTTCTTGGTGCTGGCCACACCTCAGAATGCTCCTTTGATGGGGTGGGGGCAACCCCAGGCTTTGTGGGCCTTGCCCTGGCCAGGGCTCTCTAAGCCCATCTCTCCTATCTTTCTTAGGGAAGATCTTAGGCCTCATAACCAGGCCAGGTCAGCTCAGCACTCTGGGCTTTTTCTTTTCTGTTACATAGCAGATGATGATTTCTCAATTAATTTCTTAGTTGCTTACTCCACACCTCCAGAAATGAGCCTGGCCCACCCACTGGCAAGTCTTGGTACAGGAGGGTCCCAGCAGTGAGTGGTGGGTAGAGTTGGGCTTGAAGATTGCTGACTGGCATGGTACCTGCCCTATCCGGCCTCAGCCCTCAGGGTACTCCTTGGGGACTGTGTTTGGGGCCGTACCCGTGGGCCATTGTTGGGGGCAAGGTGGACTTCGTCTTTGGTGGCATGAACCCATCCTGGCAGGGGTCCTACATGGCACACTCAGGGGGTGAGCTTGTGGTTTTCCCACCTAGGGTGTCCAGACTCAGGAGCAATGAGCAGGTGGCAGCTTGTCGTATGGTTGTGACCCATCTCCATGAGCTTGCCCTTAGTCTAGCCTGGTGGCTTCTATCTACAGGGGTCCTGGGATGGCCAGCAGTTTTCCAAATCAGGCCCATAAGATTCCCGAGTCAGGCCCATAAGGGCATCTTCCTTGCACTGTACTCCTTGCTAGCATAAGTCATCTGCATGAGTAACCGCTTATTCACGCAGCACGTGTGTTGAGTACCTGCTGTATGCTTTGAGTTCTGTGTTAAGTCAGCGTGCCCCATGGGCTGGGCATACAGGTCAGTGGACAAGGCTGTTGTTCACTGGATGATTGATTATACAGGCACTAATGCAAACAAGGACAAGTTTTAGGAGACACATCCAGAGCTAATGTGCATGCTACACAATAGTGTCTTAAGGTTTTGCTTTCTTTCTTTCTTTCTTTTTTTTTTTTCCCCTAGAGAAGAACATCAGGGTAGGCTTCCTGGAGGAGGTGATGTTTGGGTCCCAATTTAAAGGAAGTGTCAGAGTTCACTGGAAGAATAGCCTCCTGGGCTAGAGTGGCAGCTTGTGCAAGGAGCTGAGAAGAAAGAGCTTGCTGCTGAGGCTCGTGGGACACCACAGAATGGAGGGCAGGGATGAAGAAGAGATGGTGGGGGTGTGCAGGTCATGTGCAAGGTGTTACCAGCCTGGGTGAGGAGTTTGGATATTGGGGATGGAGTGGGTCAAATGTTGTGAGCTTCCAGAGACGATCAGCAGGGACATTCAGATGTCACAGGAAGCTGAGAGCAGAGGGGGCAGCCCCTGGTGTGCATGACTTCAGGGTGCGGGTAGACCCTCACAGCCAGGCTTGCACTGCCAGAGGACAGGCAGCCCAGTTCCTACAGGTGGCTGGTCTCATGGGAGCCCCAACTTGAGAGAATCCCGCTCCTTTGGGTGCTACACAGGTGGGTGGGCCAGGCCCTCGGGTGCGGCAGGGGTGGGCATTGTGTCACAGCGCAGTGTGTCTGGGTCTAGCCTTCCACACTGGGGTGTCTTCTGGGAGGCACTGCTAGGCCCTGGGCCATCAACATGTACTCCGATCCCCACAAAGAGCAGGGAGCCAACCAGAGAAGTAAAGCAATCCTCACAGGCTGCACTCAAACACAGGGCAGAGCTGAGATTGGAACCCAGGCCCGCAGCACCTTGCCTCCACTTCTGCACCCCATTGTGTCTCAGGTGGGCTGGGTCTGGGGGTTTTCTGGAAGAGGTAGCTACAGTTCAGTCTCAGATGCAAAGGTAAGAGCACAAGCAACAGACTGCCTTGGCTCCCCTGAGTGTCCTCAGGCAGTTTGTTTATCTTCTCAGGGCTGCAACCGCGGGATGAGCTCACATCTGTGATAATGCTGATGGTATATTTTTGAGCCTTTGGGTGCCACGCTGCATTCTCAGGCTTTTATACATATTCACACACCGGCCCTCACAGTGGCCCTTCCTCTGGGATAGGGGCTGCTATTACCACCATTGTGACAGATGGGACACTTGAATCACAGAGAGGTTATAGTATGTGGCCAAGGTCACACAGCTTGGGAGAGCTCAAATCTTGCCTTGAACTCAGGAAACTTGGCTGTTTGTAGAGATCAAATGACATGGCTCAAACATAGACTGTGGCACAAAGTGTCACGCGGCATGGCTTAGGAACATCCATTAGAGTTACGGAGCTGCTCTGACACTCCATTTCTTCTCCATAAAGTGGGATGACGGCAGCTGTGGTTATTGGCCCTTAATGATCATCCCAGTTTGCAGCCTCCAAGGATGAAGTCTGTTCTCCATTTTATAGACAGGGAAGTCAAGGCTCTGGGTCGCACACCTGCTGAAAGGTGAGCCAGCTTCCCTCTGTTTCTGCAGCCACCATCTGAACCCAGGGCCCACATTTGTCAGCTAGAGATGTGCTCTTTCTCTGGCCGGGCTTTCTCTCTAGGAGTGTCCCCAGATGCAAGGCTGCCCCAGGTGTTCCTGGTTCCATTGAGCTGGGTCTGGCCCATGCTCCTCTAATCTACCTGTCTAGTACCCCGTGGCCCACTATCCCATTGCTGCGTAAATGGCCCAAGATCCATATGAGTTATGGACAGCCTCTCTCACAGGATCCTGCCACAATCCTGGGCAGATTGGGTAAGAAGCTCTTGCTTCCTAATTTTAGCATCCTCCCTCATGATAACATGCAGGAAGTATTTATTTAACACTTTGCTTGTTTCCTCAGCAGAAACTGCCATGATAACAGCCTCTAGTATGCTGACTGCATGCCGTCTTGAGCTGTGGGGTCTCCTAGTGGGAGGTTGGACTCTGCCATCTTGGAGGTGACCCATACTTTGCTGAGGAGTCTCTCCCAGGCAGCCCAGCTTGTGCTCAAGAGTCAGATTGGTAGCTCAAAGCCTGGCCGTGCAGTGCCATCACCAGGAAAGCTTGATGGATGACACATCCCCTGGATGCGCCTCTGGAAAGCCAGCCTTGGTTCATGAGGCCTGGCGGCCTAGAGTGTCACAGCAGATAGAGAATTAGGTTGCACACTGTGTCTTGACCCCTGGAACCTGTGAGTCCGAGTTTATGTGGAAATGTAAAACACAGTGGAGGCTCATTTTGGCTCCTGGTTCTCAGAACTGAAGAGGAAGAGCTTGGCACTGGCAAGGCCCCGCACAGTGTCAGCACATGGTGGGAGGGGTGCGGGGTGGATGGCTTTACAATTCCACGTCCTCGGGGAAGCTGGTCGCATCCTGAGCAGTGGGAACTCTTCTTCAGGAGATGTGCTTGTCTGTTCACGCTGTCTGTTCCTGTGACCAGACACTTCCTTCAGCCCAGCCCCAGCTCCTAGCACTGCCCACGGAAAGATTAAGGTCCCCACAGGTGGACTGTGGCAGGGAGCACAGCCAAGCACTGAATGATTAGGACACGAAGCCACATTGGAGACCACTGGTGTAGGCCATGCCAGGCCCTGGGCTGAATGCCCTCTGCTGGTCTCCCCTTTTTTCCTGGTGTGGTGGGTACTTTTACCACTCATTGCTGTCATTGTCCCCAGGTAAGGAAAGGACAGGCCAAGGACAACATGAGCAAGGTTTGGATGGAGGTGAGGTCCTCTCCAAGGTGATGCTATTGACTCTGTCCTCTGCACTGGCCACGTTGCATTGGCCTCCAGCCCTGCTATTCTGCTCGGCTGCCCTTCCCAGATAAATCCTGAAAAGGAGCGAGAAGAACAAAGCCTGAGTCACAGCCCCTGAGCGGTCCGGGTGGGAAGCTCCACAAGGGCACACTGACCTCGTCCTTTGGTTGTTCTTTGTCCCTGACATGACCAAGTTGCTAAGCATAAGTCATTGTTCAAAAGTGACAGATGACACACAGGGCAGGAAATAGCATTTACCAATCACATATCTGACAAAGATTTGCACCTAGCAGATATTAAAAGACTTGGAGAATCCAATGGTAAGACAACCCAATTAAAAGGAAGGCCTGAATAGACATTTCTTGCGTATTCAAAGATACGCAAGTGGCCAGCAGAGGCAAAGAGGGCGGCTCCACCTTCTCAGTCTCCAGGGAACTGCAGATCAGTGTCACAGTGAAAGCGCTCCTTCACATGCATGGGGTGGCTGGAACCACAGAGCCAGGGAACAAGTGTTGCAGAGGATGCTGAGAAACCAGAGCCTTCCAGCACGGTTGGTGGGGACACCAAGAGATGTGGCCACTTTGGAAACAGGCAGGCAGCTCCTACATGGCTAAGCAAAAAGTAACATGTGACCCAGGTATTCTCCTAGGCGTGTCTGCAGGAGAAATGACAGGAGTCAGCATAAACTTGAACATGAATGCTTGTCACAACAGCCAGAAGGGGGATAGGATCCACACGCCCATCAGCAGGAGAGTGGGTAAACACAAGGTGTTCTGTTTACACGGTGGTGCGCTCTTCAGCCACAATAAAGATGGAGCGCTGCAGCGCACAGGAGCCCACGCCACATGGCGCTTATGGAGAGTAACCCGACGCGGCCTCCATTCACAGGAAAAGCCGGAGCTGCAGGGACAGCAGGTGGATGGTTGCCCGGGGCTGGGGGAGTGTGGCACTAGGGGATGGAGGGATGAGGTTTCTCCATGGAGTGATGAAATGGTTTTAAAAATGTGATCATGGTTGCTTCCCTTTGGGAACACACCCAACATGATTTAATTATACATTTGCAGTGGGGGAAATGTGCGGCATGTGAATTAGGTCCCACTTCATTTTAAAAAGTGGCTGGAGACTAGCACAAAGCTGAGTCCCCTTTTTGCCCATTGTCTGGTGGTAGGGACATGCATTGTAGCACATAGTAGGTGCTCAGTTTGGCTGCTGCCCCATGTCAGCCTTCTCTGATGGGGTCTGTTTGTGTCCTTGTCAACAAGTGAGCTGCTCAGAGATCCCAAGCCTGAACACGTGGACAGTGCGTGATACTCTGCAGACAAAGGGGCTGGAGAGTGGGAGAGCCAGGAGCCGGTGTCTGTGGCAAATGAACTTTTGGATGTGAGTGGGGACTGGATGTGTGGAGAGAAAGTAGAGCCTGGCACCTTTGTTGAAGCCACTGCAGCACAAGCAACCTGCATGCTGGTGTTGGTGTCAGTGGTGCTAAAGCAGGGCAAGGTCAGTGGTTGGACAGTACCTGGGTCCATCTGACTGGCTATTGCAGAAGCAGAGAGAGAGGAGCAGAAAATGGTTTGGGGCTGCGTGTATGCGATGGCTCTGTGGATTCCTGGCCCATATGGGTGTCACTGGGATACTGCCCATCCCATGAGGCTGTGCTGTGGGTGTGGGAAGGCAGGGAGGACTGTCTCCAGAGAGACAGATCCTAGACACAGGCCTCCAGTTACCTGTTGCTGGCCAGGTCACTGCATGGCCAACTCCCTGGCCTGTGTGAGGTTGCTGAGGGAGGAGACATGAGTGAGCCACAGAGACCTCTCTGTGTGCTCGCAGAGTCTGTAGGAGAAGTGCTGCTCGTGCCATGGTTGTGGTCACTGCCATAGGCTCTTGTCTCCGGGTTCTGCCGTTCTGATCCAGCAAACCTGAGTGAGATTTAAGGAAACCAGGTGTGCCGTGACTTCTGTCCTCATCATCCGTCATCCAGAGGGGGAGCCTGTGAGTGCAGAGCTACACTGGGGTGGGTCACAGGAGCCCAGAGGCAGTGAGGACCCAGAGTCTGTCTCTTAACCTCAGTGGTCCCCTCCCTGTGGGTGTGGTGGGTTGGTCAGGGTCAGCTCTGCATTGCTACAGCTAATGGCCTGAAGTGGCTGACCTCACACAGTGGCAGGACTCCTTCATTCAGACTTGGTGCAGGAAGTCTGGGGGCTTGGTGTGAAGCTGGCTGTGGTCTTGGAGCACCTTGTGCTGGTAGAGGGCCACGGCTAGAGAGTGACCTGCAGCAAGGGTATGAGGGAGCCCAGGGCAGACAGAGAGGGCGGGGCCACCCAGGCTCAGAGCAGCCCTGGGGAGATGCAGTGGGGTTGCAGGAGGCCACCTTCCACAATCCTGAAGTCACCTCCAGGGACCTGGGGACTTCCTGGGAGGCCCCACCTCCCAAAGGTTCGCATTTTCCAACAGTGCTCCTCTCTGTGGTGCCACCTTGGGGACCAGTCCTTTAGCCACATGGTCCCTTGGGGGGCATAAACCATCTTCAGGCCACAGCATGAGGCTTAATTATGTAAGTTAAGGTGTTCTCCAAGGCGTCTGACCTTTGGCAAAATCCGCAGCAGTCTGGGTGAGTGGTCCTGTAATATTGCCTGACCCTCACTTTATTTTATGTAGTTTCGCAGATACAGATGTTGAGGCTCTGCAAGGATGACTCCAGCCAGATCAGACCCAGAACCTGTTGTGCGTGACTCCTCTCGACATGCAGAGGCTCCCTTTGCTGAATCCTATGAATCTGTTACCCCGAACTTAAACTTGGGGCCACTGGGCATTTTCCCCCAGCACTGTCCTAAGTGACACGAGCAGACCAGGCTTGCGGGGCTGCCCCCTGGTGCTGTGGACGACAGTGTAGTGTTTCAGAGGAGCCTGTGTGTAACAGAAAAGGGCAGCAGGTGTTATTTGGGCTAAATTGACCTTGAAATTGATTTCTTTATTTTATGACTTACTGAGAGGAGATTAATACTTTTTTTTCCTGCAGTCTGAAACAATTTACATGGTAATAGAAGGCATAGTCAGTCAAATAAATTGCTGGAAGTGGTACTGTTCTAAGGGAAAAAGTACGGAGCTTATGCACATTGATTTCTTTGCCCTGGGGAGAAGCAGAGATTTTAACATCTGGGAATAGGGAGCTAAATTTTATCTCACATTTTAAAAGCAGAGGACTGGAGAGCTTAAGCTGACATTTACGTAGAGTTTCTGAGTTGGGGGAGACAGGGAAAGTCTGAACGTCATGCTGAGGTTGCCTGGCATCCTTTGAAGAGCTCTGGACAGCTTGACTTGGGGACCCAGGTGACACGGGGCCTCAGGGGAGCTGACTGCCTTGAAGCTGGGCACGTGCAAAGGAAGGAGGTGGTAGCAGACGGGGAACGTGCTCTGAGGAGCATGTTGAGGAAGCTTGTGACTATACACCGTGCTTCCAGGTTTCTAGGCTTTGCACTGGATGAAACTTCTGTATATCAGAAGTTCCCTGGGTTGGTGGCATCTGCTTAGTGTGTGGGGGATGGCTTCTGAGGCTGCATCCATCTCAGCAACACAATGCAGTAATTGATTGGTACTGCCTGCCCAGGGAACACTATAGGAGAAGTAGCCTGTGTGCTACTGACTTATAGTTCCTGGCACAACTACTAAGATATGGTCCTCAGCGCCAACATTTCTTCACTAATGCCACATTGACAGGACCCTTGCTAGTCCTCAAAAGTTATTGTAAATATTATTTGCCACATTATGTAAGCTAATTTTTTTTTTTTTTTTTTTGTAGTGTCAAAAGTGAATCTCTACCTAGTGGCTGGTGTTGACATGTGTTTTTCCCTTATGTTATTTTCTTTTCAAAATCAAATAAAATGTAGAATAAAATGGTCAGTCATTTTCAATGCATACCCAGGGTACAAAATTAAAAAGAAAGAAGAGTGGAATTAGTTTCTCTCCTCCCTCTGACACACAGCTGCTTCCTTCCAAATTGGCCATTTTTACTACTCCTGTCTTCACCTCATCTCTGTCTTGTGGGGACCTCAGTGTGCAGACTAGGAATGCACGTGTCCTTCAAACAGCGAGCAGATGGGTGATTCTGTAGTTATTGCTCTACATTCCACTGGCCCCACCTTCATTCCCTACTGTCCTGCCTCATTAAATTTTCTGAGGTTGTCTGCATTTTCTTGGCCTTTGTATAATGTGCTTGTGTTGTTGCCAAGTTTTTTTTTTTTTTTCTGAATTGGGGATTGAACTTAGGTCCTTGCACTTGCCAGGCAAGCACTTATTC
Organism: Tympanoctomys barrerae; assembly: GCA_002564285.1. NCBI lineage: Eukaryota > Metazoa > Chordata > Mammalia > Rodentia > Octodontidae > Tympanoctomys > Tympanoctomys barrerae. Next base: position 2,702 of record NDGN011336485.1, on the reverse strand, counting down.
TACTAAGCCATCTCCCCAGCCCCTTTGCCAAGGTTTATGCTGGTAAAAAAAATTTTTTTTCACTGTGTAGCCTCAGCCTAGTAATTGTTGTTTCTGTTGTGCTTGTCTTTCATTTTGACTTTGGTGTTTCTCTCATGGATTTTGGAAAGTTCTTTACAAGTGAAGGAAATTGCTACTCTGTTCATCAGGATCTAATTATTTGTCATTTAGGTTTTTTTCTCATACTTCATGGTGGCATGTTTCATGTATGACATTTTGTATATGCAAAAACTTACCTTTTATTCTGATACTATAGATTTGGGGACTTAAGATCAGAAGGATCTTAGCTACTACTCTCAGATTATAAAACCCCCCACATTATTCTGATTTAGGTCTAAAAGTCCCCCAGGGGGCTTCATGTGTTCCCAGGTGGCTTTTGGAAAGTAATTAGACCATGGGGGTGATATAGTCATGAGTGGATTAATCGATTCATAAACTCATAGCTGAGTGCCTGGTTAGAGATGGGTCATTGGGAGTGTGTCCTGGGGGGCCATGTCCTTGTCCTAGGCTGCCCTCTCTCCCTCCTTCCCAGCTGCCATGGGCTGGATAGCTTTCCTACCCCGTGCCTCTCCACCATGACCTGTCTGCCTTAGAGCAAGCCATCTGGGCATGGACTTAGCCTACTACAACTATGAACCATCATAAACCCCTCTTTAAGTTGTAGGAGTCAGATATTTTGTCCCAGTGGGGGGAAAAAGTGACTAAGGCACACATATTTGATTATGTTATATCACCCAGTAAGGCCATGAATTAAGGAGATATTTTAATTTTTTGCTTCAGAGAACACACTAAGCTCTGTAGAAGTGGAAGAGTCTGTAGCCATCTGAGGGCCTAGAAGGGGCCTGTGGGCTCCCCAGAAGCTCTCTTTTGCATCCAGTCTTCCCAGGCACAGCATCAGTCCTATGTGGCCAGGTAGGGCTAGGGTAGCCTGGTGCCCTTTAGAGCTCCTGACTCCCTCTGTCTCTCGTAGCTTTGGTTCTGGCATCTCTTCCTAACTCCACCCCTGGGAACCTCTGCAGGCACCTGACCACACACCTCTGTTCATTGATCAGATGTCCTTAGCCAGCTGTGGCCTACGCTTGGAACTTTCCCCATCTTAGGCCAGGTTTCACTCACTGCATACGGGTAACTCATTATGCCCCTCCCCCTATGTGTAACCCACGCCCTGTGTCCAGGCACAGGGACTTTGACTTCTGTGTCAGCTTTCTGATAATCTGAAGCATGGATCCTTTTAAGGTCACTGTTGTGCAAAGTGTAACACATTCTCCTGCTTCTCTCCACTGTTCTGTGGGACACACACACACACACACACGTACACACGCACACGCATGCACATGAACACACACAAGCACAAGGCAGGGTATGAGGAAGTGGGACTTGAGAGCACAGGAAGAAGCAGCATCCAGGTTGCTTGCTGGCTTAGGGTTATAGTTTGGGATCTAACAAGGAGACCACATCTTTTTCTCTTCCTCACAAATTGCCACAGAATGTATTAGTTCAATGTATCAGACATGTGAATTCATTGTGCGGATTCAGGGAGAAAACCGAGACTTTTTGGTAACTAGAACAGTGTCATCCAGGCAGCCATTGCCTCCTATTTTTGAGAGACAGATGTCTCTGCTGCTCAGTGTGACTCAGGATGTGGGAGCGTGGCCACCAGGTGCCACCTTGTGACCTCTGCATTTGGGCTCAGGCCATGGAGATGGGCAACAGTTTTGACTTTCTTGTTACCAGCTTTCCCCATGACCAGTATCTACTGGGGAACTACAGAAAAGGAAGGGACAAGAAGAATCATTTTAAAAAGAGAGAGAATAAAGAATAGAGTGAGTGGTGAAATGCATGCCTGTAATCCCAACTATTTGGGAGGCTGAGGGAGGACTCCCAAGTTCAAGGCCAGCCTGTGCAACTTAGCAAGACTCTATCTCAAAATAGAAAAAAATAAGTCTTGATTTCAACGTTTGTAATGGATAATTCATTCCTATGCAAAGATTACGTTTGGCTTAGCCTCTTCTTCTAAAAAGATTGAACATCACATGCTTCCTGGCTCTGGAGGGGAAGATGGTGCGCTGCTCAGCCTCATGGAGAAGCTCATCATGTGGCTTCCCTGATGGGAACTCGGGTTTCCTCATCACTTGAGGAGCTCAGGACCTCATTGTTGCTGAGGATGGCTGTGGTGCTTATGGGGGAGCTCCGGTGCTTACTTGCAGTGTTGTTTCCTGGCTCCAGTTCAGATTGCTCAGCCTGCTAGCACAGATCCTCTATCCCACTGACATAGACTCCTAGCTTCCACCACTGACCAATGGGCCTTTCCAGCACAATCCATGATGCGGGCCTGCATGCGACTTTGTTGTGGGCTCTAAGTTGGACTTGTGGAAGGCATTGCTATGAGCTCTAGGTTTTCAACTGGACTCATATAGGATATTAGGATCTAGGTCCTCTGCTGGCTTCTGTAGTATTTAGTGCGTAGATAGATTTCCCGCACTGTGATTCTTGGGTGATACATTATAAAATAATATTGTAAAACATATCTTGTACTATATTGTTCGCCTTGCAAAAACCCCAAACTATGACACTTTTTGGAAGTGTTTTCATTTTAAAAAAATGATAAAAAAATCTATCTGCCCCAGAACCAAAAAAGCTAAGAATCATTTGTACTTCTTTTT
>NDGN011336484.1:5381-41177 GCA_002564285.1 Tympanoctomys barrerae | reverse complement strand
GCTGGGGCGGGCAGGCAGGGCCTGAATGAGTCCTGCTGGGGTGGGCAGGGCCTGAGTAAGTCCTGGTTGGCAGTCTGCATTAGCCAACACATATCTGCTCTCTCTATGAAAGCCATCCACAATGTTGCACATGTACTTCTTCATGCCTGTCAGAATGTCACGTGTCACAAACAACACTGAGGGCAGACAAGGGGAAGCTAACAACACCGATTCCTTCTGCAGCGGAAGGCGCTCGTCCATGGCTCTGGCCCGTCTCTGGAGCAGTGGCTGCCAGCCGGGGTGTCTGCTGTGCCCCACTGACCTGGCTCTGCCCCGACCAGAAGGCCTCAGCAGCGAGAGACAGCAGGGCGGGTAGGACCTTGGGGAGCTGCAAGCCAGGAGATGCTAAGGGCGCCAAGACGCCAGCTCCTGGGTGCGCGATACCACAGGAGTGGGTGTGGACCACTGCAGTGGCGCCAGGCACCAGGGTTTCCTAGGATGGCCCGTAGAATGCGACAGTGACCAAACGGACAACCACAATGAATGGACACGTCTCACTAACACGTGTAGTACTGACTGAAGCACATGAAACAACGCGCCTCACCATCAGCCATCATATCAGAGAAATGGGAAGTAGAACTATGCTGAGAGGTCATCTTGCCCCAGAGAACAGGGAGCATCCAAAAGTCTAACAACATCGCGTGTGGGCGCGATGTGGGGTCGAGGACTCCACTACACTCGATGGAAATGTAATAGTGTAGTTACGGCATCCACTATGGAAATCAGTGTGGACATTCCTCAGAAAAGTAGAAATGGAGGCTCCGGTTGGCACAGCTCCCCCGCTTCTGGGCTTCGTCCCAAAAGTTCCAACCACTAGGACAGTGACACACACGCACCATGTTTATAGCAGCACAAGTTATAATAGCTAGATCTTGGAAATCACACGTCTGTCCATCAGTGGATGGCTGGGTAAGGAACACGTGTATTTATACACAGTGGAGTACTGCTCTGGCACGAAGAATACTCTGAGGCATTCGTAGGAAGATGGAGACGGCTGGAGAGCACAAAGTTAGATGAAGTACGTCAGGCACATAGCTGGATTAGTGCATAGTTTTTCTTATATGAGAAACACAAGGAACAAACGGCAACAGAGACAGTAAGAAATGGGGGTAAGTTCAAATACTTTCCCCAGTTTACAAATTCCAGCACATTTGTTAATTGACTTCATTATATTACTAGCTTATCTTAGTTCATTGAAAAGACAGATCTCTGTTATTAGCCGTTTCTTTTTTGTGAGAATCTTTTTGGCTTATGTCTCATGCTCTGTGTAACTACTTTGAGGATAATGATACACAGTATAATAACCACTGTCATTTTCTTATTTGATTATGCAATTTTATTTCACTTCTTCATAAAATAGAAAAAAATTTTAAAATTCCATGATGCATTCAAACAGGCTTGCTAGACAAAGCCCACCCCTCCCCGTCTCCCGGCCCGCCGTAGGGCCTTGGGCCCTTCAGGGTGCGCTGACTTGGCTTTTCGTGGCAGATATTCACATTTGCCAAAAGGACCATGATTTTGCTTGATACAAAATATTTGCAAATGCACTTTTTAGCATGTAAACAAACCCTAAAACTCCACCAACAAATCTGACTTTTTATAATAGCAAAACTATATTCAATACTTAAATTTAAATAAAATTCTGTATATCAAAACAAAACAAAATGGGGGCCAAGGGTCTTAATTATGCAATTCCACTTAGCATGCAAAAAGATTAGTTGATTTGAACAGGAACATGTTTTTGTCCTACAATTGGGATAATCTTAGGATTAATAATGTCCCGAGCTCAGAGATGACAGAGATTCATTAAACGCTCAGTGCCCTGGAGCTAGGCTGGGAAGAAACGTGGGGCTGCGGAAGAACCCCGGCTTACTTACGGTAGCCATTTGCTTGGTGCCGGGGCTGGACCTGCCGGCCTTCCCGGGAGCTCCTGCCCACCTCGGCTCCTGCAGAGTGCGTGCGGGCTCCACTCAAAGGAAGAGCAGTGATCCTGGGCCCTGGCCAGGCCCCTGAGCCCTGGGTGCTGAAGGGTACGAATGAGAGGCAGGCGCAGAGGGGCTGCGTTAGCACAGAGCAGGGGCCGGCCAGGCTGCCCGCAGCACGCAGAGGCTGCTGCTGGGACAGCCCTCTGCAAGAGCCTTGGACTTCAGAGGAGGTGTTCATGTTAGGCATAAAAAGGATTCTTAAATTGGGGCTTTATATGTATGCATATAAGACAAAATTTACTATCTCCATCATTTTTAATTCTACACTGACTGTAACAGCTACGTGTGCCCTGCTATGCACCAATAAGGCTTTCTAGGTGGGGAATTCGTAGGTAAGGCCGGATCTCTTACTCTCTCTTTTTCAGATTGGTGGGGAGATAGGGAATTTTGTTTGCAATTTAAAAATACAGCCCACATTCTGAGCACTAACGCCTGTGCCGAGAGGACCCCTGTGGGCCCCTTGTGGCCCCAAAGCTCACGGAAGGCAGTAGTCAGGCTGGCCCAGCCTGGTGCCCGCTCAGATGCGCATGCGAGCCGCCGCGGGCAGAGGCACGGAGACAGTCAGCCTCGGCCTCTGCCGGCAACGGGCCCTGGTGTTTCACACTCTGGCTCTGCATCGATTGATTTCATCGTCCTGGAGGGTGATGGCGGTTGGCTTTCATCGAGGCCCCCGGGATGAACGGCCCCACCACGCGGGTCTTACCTTGGGCTTGTACGCGTTCAGCATGGACATCTCCACGTTCTGGCCCCTCACATGTTTTGGCTGCCTCTGCACCGGCGGTGAGGATGACTTCTGGTTATTGCGGCAGACACAGATGAAGAAGAAGAGGAAGGCGATGGCCAGGGGGATGGTCACGCTGGGCACCAGGATGTACAGGATTTCCATCTTGTTCTTCTCCTTGGACTCTTTGGAGTCTGGGTGCAGAAAGCAGAGGGAGCAAGAGTCACACTCGCACCACAGTTTCAGACCAACCAGTTTTGCTCTTCTGGACAGACACAGAAAGCTACTGTGAGGAAAGGGTGCCCGGCACGTTACACGCTGTGTCTCCCAAGCCTCGACAGGGGTGGCTGAAGCTTAAAGGGTTCAAGTTCCAACGTTTAAAGACTGCACAGGAACATGAGGAGGAATCGGGGCCCATGCGCCCCCTCTGACGTTGCCTCTCTTGAGTAGCAGACCTGCATTTCTCTGACGCCTTCAGGGGAACAGGCTGCGAACCCCGGCAGCACTACACCCACAGCCCCACACCACCACAGGCTCTTCCTCCACCAGCCCCCACAAGAGACCCTGCCCTGGTCCTGCCTGGAGGGGCACACAGGCCGGCCTGCATCTTCTAGAATCAGCATCGCTAAAGCAGCCTGACTCCCCTCTCCCAAAAGCCACTGGCCTGAGAACATGGGGGCCTGGGGTCAGGGTCAGTTCATTCGCAGAGGAGCGGGGTGACCCCAGAACAAATCATTCCTGTCTCAGCCTCACGTCTTCTCAGCTGCAGATGTGAAACGAATCTTGTGGATGGCGTCTACAGTTTCCTCCAGAACAGAGGCACCGAGGACTTGTCACTCTCTCGAAATCTCAGAATCCCTCCTAAATGGTTGCACATGAACCCCGTAATTGGAGCGCTGACACTTTGAAATGCACTTCTGTGGTCATGTGCATGCACTTTCAAACTGCCTGGCGGAGAGGGCAGTGCGTGTGGAGGGCGAAGGTGTGTTTCTCTTTCTATTGGTTTGATTCTGCCCCTTAAAACTGAACACTTAGAACAATGTTCTTATTAATGAGTTATCTGACTGGTAAAACAAACACTAGAAGTATGGAATGGCAGAGGGGTTACCTCATGCCATGACCTGACCCCCGAGATCAGCTATTTTTTCTTTAAGAAACCCAAAGTGTGAAAATAAAGATTGACACAAAACTCAGCGATGATTTACTTTGCAAAAGAATTAATACGCAGCTGTGCAGTCACCCTTCCCCCTCCAGACGGCCGATGAACGATAGCTGCTGCGGGCCACGCCTCGTGGAGGAGCTGGCCGTGCCAGGCTAGACACGGGGCAGAAGAAACAGAGAAAAGATAATTACAATATATTGTTTTAATGCTACAGTGGAAGTATCACTAGAAGGCTGTGAAGATCGAAAGGTTCCTTTACACAGGGAGTTTTCCTAGTGCATTAATGAGAATAGGTTTTCATTTTTATTTTTTAAATTAAGGCTGCATGGGTTTTGTTTGTTTGGTTGTCAGGGCAGGTGAGCTCAGGCGTGGCTGCCAGCTGAGCATGCCATCCCAGAGCTGCGCTGGGCCTTCTGTCCTCCTGCTCCGGGGCCTTTGGTGCTGGTGAGCAGCGGCAGGAGGGAAGGAATTACTGAGATGACGCATGCATGCAGGCTGCTTGGGCAGCTGTGGCCTGGCCTTCTGTGGCCTGGCCTTCCGTGGCCTGGCCTTCCGTGGCCTGTGGAAGGAGCAGCTCATGCTTGACTTTTTTTTTTTTTTTCAAGTTTCTTTCCTTTTTCTCTCTTAATTTATTACAACTTCTTTTTCTTTTTTCTTTCTTTTTCCAATTTTGCATGCATATATCTGGTAATTTAAACAACTAAGTTGAAGACAACAAATACAGTTCAATTCATATTATTTTGTTCAGTGAAATTCTGTATCATTTCTCATTTTTTAATTACTATTTTGTATTCTCTTTAAAAAAATAAATAGGGAGCCGGGGATACAGCTCAGTGGCATAAGAGCCTGCCTAGCAAGTGCAAGGACCCAGGTTCAATCCATAGTACTGCATGTGGTGCTGGCCCCAGTGCCCTGGGCGTGCAGTGCCAGCCCTGAAACGGCGTGGTGGCGCATGCCTGTAATTCCAGCAAGGAAGGCTGAGACAGGAGTATCACTACTAGTCTGAGCTATGTGGAGAGACCCTGTACCAAAGAAAGGAAGAAAGAAAGAAAGAAAGTTAAAAAATATTTTTATTTTTATTTTTTGGCGCAACCGGGGGCTGAACTCAGGCCCTTCTACTTGTCAGGCAAGCGCTTATTCCACAGAGCTATCTCTCCCGCCCTAAAACATATTTTTAAAGGATCACATGCTTCCCCTCCTCTCACGCACGTGCGAGGAGGGCCCATAATGGGGTGTGGGTGCGTTGCCAGCAGGGCTTGGGACGGGCCAATCGGTTACTGAGCACAGTCAACCTACTAACCGCACCGCGCACTCATTCTCCACTGGTGCGGCTGCCCGAGGGCTGCTGTGTGCAGGTGCTTCCTGCTGTGAAGCCAGCTCCATACAGCCACTGACGTCTGTGTCTTTATTTTTACAGTGGAGCATGCTGGGAGGCAGAGTGACTCCCTTGCCCGGGGCCAAAGCTGGCATCACCCTGTCCTGGCTACTTCACTATGCTGGCAGTAATGTGGCCGCCTGCTGGGTGGCACCCATCTGCTCCGAGTAGAGCCCTCCACAGAGGGGTGAGGAAGATGGGGGAGCGACACTGGTGCTGACCGACACCGGCGCTTTCAAAGGCGGGCTGCTTCCCTACCACACCCTTCACCCGCTTGGACGGGTGACCAGAGAGTGCAGGCCAGGCTTGTCGCTGCCAGGAGCTTGGGCAATGCCTGTGGCCATGTCTGTGGACACACAGGGAGACAGGAATCACGGGAGGGCACAGTGTCTCTGTGGCCACTCTGTGGGCTGCCCCGCTGTGGAAGTAGAGCCTGCCGAAAGCCGCCTGAGCACAGGGGCTCGGGCATGTTTGCAGCGAAGCCGTCCCGCGTCCTGTGCCGTTCACACATCCCCGACAAGGCGGTAGAACGAGGGCAGAACAAGGCAAAGGCAGGCCCACTCACTGCCTGCGTAGTGGCCTGCGTGGTGGCCTGCGTGGTGGCCTGCGTGGCCTTGAAGCGGCACTTGGGCACCCTCAAACTCATATGTAAAGTGGAATAAAAATAACACCGCTTTATGGAGTTGTTGTGCACATGAAACAAAGGAATGTGAAGACGCGCGAGTCATTCTCGATGGCAACTCAGTGCTCAGTTTATCCCTAGCGTACAAGGCGAGTCTGGGAGAAAGCTGTGGGGCTGGAAACTCAAAGTGACCCCAAGCAAGACCACGATCTCCCTCCCTCCCTCGTGTGCGGGGCTGTCCTACCTGCCCCTCGGCCCCGCCCGGCTCATGTGAGAATCCCTGAGATAAAGCTCACCCAAGAGCCTGGAATAACTGAAAACTGCTATATGGTTGTTTGGACGCTCTATTATTAACACGATAGAATTTCTCAGTGTCCTGAAAGGGCGGATTTCTTTTGTTAGTCTTGGATTCTTCATGAAATTACAAGCGTAACGATCATAAAAGGATCAAGGCTAATTCAGTACTAACAAGACACTAGTCATTTTTCCAGCCTACATGGTTTCCATGACAAGAGACAGCGAGGTCTCACCTGTCTGGCGGACAAAGGCGCCTACCCGCATTTGCTCCCTATCAGGTTATTCCTCGGGAAGGCCTCCTTTCGTCCCTGGGAGGCCTTTGACAAGCTCCCTCAGGGCTGTGGGAACCAACTCTGAGAAGCCAAATTCTTTCAGCGCAGTCAGACTCGCTCCCTGTGCTTCGGCGCACCCAGGAGGGCGCAGGGCACAAGAAACGAGCCAAACAACGCACACCCACGTTGGGGTGTCAGGGAGCACGTGCAGGCCTACTGGGGGCCTGTGTCCTTCCCCACCCCTCTGCATTTGGCCAGAAGAGGCTCAGCCTCTGGCTCTAAAAGCCTTTTAAAAAGGTACTTTATGGAAAATTAGTCTCACTCAGGCAGAGCTAGAAGTCAGTGGGGGCCCAAGCGCCTCCTCTGGGGTCCTGAGGTCAAGCCCTGCGCGTGCTGGGAGGCGCCCTCCTGAGCGGCCCTGGCCCTGCCCTGCCCCTGGCGCCCCTCCTCACCCGCACTCGGCGTTTCCTGGCTCTTACACACAGAGAAATTGAGGTCGTGGGAGGGCAAGTGAGCCGCTGATCTACAGCAGCGGACTCAGGTAGGATTGCAGGTCTGTCTGCCTTCAGCGCTTGTATTCTTTGTGTATTATGCTACTAATAAAAATCTCCCCAAATGTCGTCTGGAATTCTTTGTCTCCTTATCAGGCCCACGTGCCCATCTCAGGAGCGCCAGCCTCGGGGGAGAGCGGCCCACCTGACGCTGCGCTGGGACGCTGGGCGTGACTCCTGCTGTTCGCGGGTCACGGGGCTCTGGGTGCGTGGAGAGCAAGCTGGCTGGCAGGGCGAATGTGGAGACTTTCCGGGCTGTGGAGCTGCTGTTCACACGCTAGGTGCACATATTAGTTACATGGAGTCCAGGGCTTGGGATTTCTGACACTAATAATTTAGTCCGGATCACATGATTAATTTCTTTTTAAAAATCAACAATTTGGTATCACTGTCCACATCTGACATTCCTGTTTTATTTTTACAATGATACTTAATACTTTGATTAGTAATTAAATATAATGGGAAAAATACTCCCTTCTTACCCCAGGGCTTAAAGCAAGTAAACATGATTTCTTATTCAGGAGGCACTTTTGTAACGTGAAACATCATCTGGGATATTACTTTGAGTTAAAGCAAGAAAATGTTCCGACTTTAAATATGGCAAAGGTGGGAAGAAATCTTACAGACCTTTAGAATTCAAAGGAAATGAAACAAGTTTAAATTATGATCTTGTCTGAAAAAAGAATTAGAAACTATAGAAAACAAGAATCATTACTATTCATTATATGAGAATCATAAAGTAAGTGATGGCACACAGAACCCTGTGCTAGTGATTTTTAACCTGAACTCGGGACACCCAGGAGAAGCGGAATGATTCGCTTGGGTTGGCATGCTGGGCCCGGCACCCCATTCCAGACTTCATGACCGAAGTCTACGCCAACAATCTAGGGCCTCCCGTGTTCTCAAACGAATTCTTTTACAGAAATGCTGAGTAGGCTGCAGCAGCAATGAAATTTTTTTCCACAGAAAAAGGTCTTCACTGCAGTCAGTCAGGGTGGCGGGCCACTTTTGAGCACACGGGGAGGCCTTCACTGTTGGCGTCTCCGTGTTCACGCAGATTTGTAGACACTCAGGGTCTCTGTCCTCCTCTATGAAAGGAAAGAGGGGGCTAATAGTTTTTGTTTCTAATAGTTAGGATGGCTTTTAATTACTAAAAAAGGTAAGGAAATTTACTACCTTAGCTGTTTTAATTTTACAGTTCAGCCACGTCAAGTACCTTCCCACTGTCGTGCAGCCGACCTGCATAACTTTCTCCTCTTGCAAAACTGAAACTCAAATCTATTCCCAACTTATCCCTGCCCCTGCCCTGGCAGCCACCTCTCCGTGTCACACTTTTATGTTCCCATTACCTCAGGTTTCTCATGTGGGTGGAATCACACGGTCTGCCTCTCCTCACGACTGCTTCATTTCACTTTGCGTAAGGACCTCAAGCTTCCCGTGTCCGAGTGCTGACGGGTTTCTTTCTTTAAACCTGAGCAGCACTCTGCCGTATGTTGGCACTACCGCCTTCCTCACTAACAGGATCTGGTTTGTTTCTACTGTGTGGCTGTTGTGGTTAAAGCCACCAGTGAATGTGAGTGTGCAAATGGCTCTTCATGACTGTGGTGCGCAGGTGGCGCTCCAAGGTCCCACTCTGGGACCAAGTGCCTCCACTCTGGGGCTGTGGCTCGTGGGCTGAGGCTCTGGCTTTGATCCTTAGCACTGAGAAGGTCCTGCTTCTGTTTGCCTGTCTTTTGGATAAACACCCAGAAGCAGGCTTGTGGGGAACCCTGCTTACCAACACTTGAGGGCACCAGGAGGAAGCTTCGTTCCCCAGCACCTAGACCTAGCGGGACTGCCGTCTGCACCTCTCCGACTTCTTTGGCCACCGAGACAAATGTGAGGACCTGGCTCCCTGGGGCTTTGATTCTCATTTCTCTAATGACCAGTAACCCTGGGCATCTTCGCACACCGATTTGTCTATCTTCTTTGAGAAATGTCTATTTAAGTCTTTTGCCAGACTTTTCATTGGGCTAATCTTTAAATCTGACAAAATTTAGTAGATTTTATACAATTAAATCTCTTCCTTTTTTTTTTTTTTTTCTTTGTGGTACCAGGATTGAACTCAGAACTTTGTGCTTGTCAGGTGAGTACTAATGTTCTTGAGCTATCTCCTAGACCAAATTTTCATTTTCAATAGAGTGCTGGACTAAGCACATTTAAACTTTACCAAACATGGATCAAATCTTAAGTGACTAATGACATTCTAGAAAAGATGGAGGGGTGGATAATAGCATCATTAGATGGGTTTGCCATTCGCCACCTGCCTTTATCTAATAATTAGCAAATAAGCATCAAATTGGGGTGGACAGTGCTCAGGAACCTGCCTGCTCAATATTATTATTAAAGAAAATATATTTACCACAATTAAAAGAGGCCTGAATCTAGAAAAGACTGTTTACAGGAACAAAACTATAGAGGATTGTACATAATAATCTAAGACAATAAACCTAAATCAGCAACTGAAAATTTCCAAGTAGATATTATAACTTGCAATCTTGCTTATAAAGTTTATAATTAGAAAAATCAACTACGTAATTGTTGCACCCCCTGCTGCTGCTGCCCCAATACTAGTAAGTTTTAGTGGAGACACAGCTGGAGGCAGCAACAACATGATGAAATTGGTCCAAAAATGTCACTCATGGTCCAAAAATGTCACTGACAGCGATGCAAGGCTTCTACTGCCCAAGCTGAATCAAGACTGCCCTGGTCCTCCTCTAGCTCTGTGGTTAAAAAAATAAAGACAAACCAACCAACCAGCCAACTGACTGACCAACCAACCAGCCAACTAACCAACAGACCAACTAATCAACCAACCAACTAAACAACCAAACAAACAAAAAGCCATTGAAAGATGTCTTCCATTTTAAGAAGGTGTCTGACATTTTAAAGAAGGATTTTGAAAAAGTTAAACTTCTCCTGAGCAGGGAAATGGAGAAAGGAAAAGCAGGAGTGGGGATGCGCTTTTCAGAACAAAAGAAAAATCCCAGGAGGTCACAGATGTCTCCAAATTGTGTGAGAAGTTATGTGGGAGCTGAGACTGGACCTAGCGTGTACGTGTTCCTTACTGGGAGTTTCACTATTAAAGAACCAATCGGGCTTCACGTGTGACCTTTGGTTCCTGCCCCAAAGGCGGTGTTCCAAGAGGTGGCCTACGTCCCACTCTGTTGGATCCGCTTCCGCGTCTCTGGAGACACCTGGCCGTGCTGCGGCTTGCATGGTTCCTTCCAGTTCTGTTTTAATCCACCGAGCCCTGCACTAGGGGTTCCCCAAATGATGCCTCTTAGATCCCTTCTTTACAGAATTGCTGGAAACTTGGCTGATACAATGCTGACCAACAGCAACCATTGTGGGGTGCATCAGCATTCTGTCACCCATTGTCCAGTCCAGTTGGGTGACATCCTGCACCTTGGTGGCCTATAGTCAGAAGCTTTCAAAAGTTATTGGCTGACAACTTACCACTAAGTGAGTGGCTGATATATCGTGAGGGCAACTTAAATTTAAAAGAAAATTACTCTATGGTAAAAAATATTCATGGTTCATGAATTAGCTATAAGTTTTGGCTCATTATAGTTCTTTACTTTGTTGAAAATGCGTAAAGACTGGACCCGAAAGCGCAGTTTGGAAATCTCTGTAGCATACCAAATGCCTCTCCCAGAGCGCGTCAGACTACGGAAAGCGCTGCCCTGGTCCTTCTTTCTTTTCCTCGCCCTGCTTCCGGTTCCCTGTAACGTTCAATTTTGGTTTGAAGCAATGGCTAAAAGACAAATTGCTTTACAACAGGTCTTCCACAGAGCTGGGAGAAGGTTGCTGACGGTGAGCTAACAACTGCAGCATTCACAATCTGGAAAACATCTGCCATGCCCCAAACTGTAAAGCAGCGTGTGCGGAAAATGGCTTACGACAAAGCAGAACCTGGAGTGGAGCTTGTACAATTACGGGACAAGTCAAGGCTGCTCAGACACAGAACGCAGCAACATGCCTTTCGGGAAACTGCTGCCAGCCACAGCCAGGGTCTTCAAGGGAAACGCAAGCACAATGGGCCAGGAGCAAGCCTCTGGGGGAGACGCAGGCTCCCCGCTTTTCTTATCGTGGGTTCCCATGGGTGAAGCTGGTGTAAGAGTAAGAGGAACACTACTGCTCACGAGTTCAGGTTTCTGGTAGAGAAGGAGCCTGGCCTTGGAGGAGAAAAAGATGATGCTTTGACCAAATAGATCTGATCAAGTAAAATAAAGGCCGTGTTGGGACCATGGGGCAGCAAGCCAGCAGGACTCTGGCTCCCCAGACAGCTCAGGGAGTAAACAGCGCCCCTCAATTTGAGGAGAATGGAGAAGGAAGCTGCACACCGCACACCCAAATAAAACAGTAAGGCGCTGTGAGAAGAGCTCACAGAGAAGCTGGTGCTCAGGGTCCAAGAAAAGGAGAAGCAAGTGACCGTCCCAGAGGCTGGCTGGGAAGAACAGTGGCACAATTTTCTTTCTCAACTGAGTTTTTACCCAGGCCGGGGTGCCTGGCTTCCAGGGTGATGGCCATGACTACAGGTTAAAGAGGAGGGGCGGCTGAGGACAGAGGGGGCAGAGGTGGGACTCGGCTCAGATCCTGCCTGCATCCTCAGAGTTGCAGAGCAGACTACTGATGGACAGACAGCGCGCCCCAGGCCAGGGCACCTGGCGATCAGAGGGACAGGGCAGCGACAGAGGCATCCTTGTTCTTCTGAGACACCCAGCATCGGTGCCTCCGCAGCTAGGGTGCGGTAGGCAGAGGGCAGGGCCTGGAGACCCGGGGACCCTGGCCCTGGCAGAGGCAGCACGGATGCTGAGTAGGGCCCTGGCAAAGAGGAAGGCAGTTGGCGCTGGAGGATTAAATCAACCGGCCCAACACCTTTCATTAAATGCCAGCGGAGTCCTGGGTGGATGGTGCTATAAGAGCTCAGCACGGGGGCGGGGGGCATAGCTCAGCAACATAAGCGCTTGTCTGGCAAACACATGGTCCTGAGTTTGATCCCTGGTACTGCCAAAAAAAAAAAAAAAAAAAAAAAGAGCGCAGCGTGGTATTCAGCAAAGGGCAGTTCTCGTTACAGCCCGAAGCAAGCACAGCAGACTCGACAGCGGCGGCGTGACTCAGTCTGGTGTGTGGATTCTCAGATGGTAAGCGCCACAAGGGTGTGGGCCACAAAGCGGGAGACTCGGCAAGTCTGTCCTTAGGAGGGACTGGATAATGTGTGGTCGTAATATGCTAAAGGCAGATGCCCAGACTTGAAAGATGGGGCCAGGTCTCCCGCAAACTAGGTTGTGCCCTTTTTCCCACTTTGCCCGAGCACTTTCTGGATAAGCCACCATCCTAGTGGAGCCCATCTCCTGGCTTCGCAGGCTTCGCTTAGCTTTATATTTTATTCTAGAGTTTACGGTCGCAGGTAAAGCTGCTGCAGACTGCCCGCAGGTATCCTTATTCTAGAAGAGGCAGCGAAGTTGAAGTTCCGTACTTGACTGAAACACTGTCAGCAGGAAAATAAGCCCCCCAGGGACTGAGAGCGCGCCTTAACTCTGACTGAACTGAAGAGCTCAGGAATGCAGAAGCTTCTCTCCCTCCCTCTCCCTGCTCCCCTCCAGCCTTCCATATAATCATATCTGCACACAAATCACACTTTAAGCCTTGGCACAAGTTTGGATCCTGGATCCACTTCTTATGAACCAAAAGTTACCTACCCGCCCTAAGCCTCAGTTTCCTTTTATGGGCATAACAAAACCCTGCTCAGCGGGGTAGGGAACCCTTCATTCCCGTGTGATTCATGATTGCTTTAGCACAGCCTTTAGCTCACCGTAAGCCCCCAAGAATGGCAGCTTCTGCCTGCTGCCATCCGTGCTGGGGACCCCGCAGCTGTGCGGTGAGGGGAAGGGCTCCCCCCCACCCGGGCCGACCGGGTGGCGCACTGGATGACTGGGCGGGCTGTGCAGTGCCCTCGGCTGCTGCCTCACACACGAGCACCTCTCGCACCCCTGCCCGCCTGTGCGGAGGGCCTCCGCATCTGCAGAAGCTGCTGGGGCCCTGGTCTCCGGGCTGCCAGCGCAGAAGGAAGAGCTACAGCCTTGTACGCAGGTCTGGCTTCTGGCTGGTGGCGCTGTCTGTGGCTTCTTCATGTGGCAAAATAGGGTGGAAATTCTTACGCAACCTTATGTGCTTTTCATGTGGAATGAAGTGGGAAAAAGG
Source organism: Tympanoctomys barrerae (assembly GCA_002564285.1). Classification (NCBI taxonomy): domain Eukaryota; kingdom Metazoa; phylum Chordata; class Mammalia; order Rodentia; family Octodontidae; genus Tympanoctomys; species Tympanoctomys barrerae. The sequence continues at coordinate 27,907 of NDGN011336484.1, read as the reverse complement.
AAATTAGATGCGATGTGGAAGCCGTGAAGTAGGCTCCACCGTGGTGACTATGCTGCAGGTGGACTCCCAGGAGCAGGCAGCAGATGCCTTCCCAGGTGGCAGCGCAGACCACGCCGATCTTCTAGAACATTCTCACCAGCGAGCTGCGGGCCTCTCACCAGCGTTGAACTCATCTTGTGTCAAGGATTCCCTCCTCCTTTAATGGGCACATCTGTGGCTTCGCTTGAAGAATTCAAGAACTGTTCTTTCAAAATGAAATGAAAATGCTCTTTTTTTCTTTTTTTAAACTCTAAGTGGTAAAAACCGGCTTGTCTTTTTTAGATTTAAATTTCACCTGAATTATTTGCTCATATGACTGGAATTAACCAGTTATCAGAAATTTAACTGTGTCTCCCGCAGACTGATAACTCAGATCTATCTGAGGATCGTGGACACCGACCGCTGCACGGATCTGTAAGATTACAGCGCCGTCCTGAGCAACCCGGAGCGAACCTCCCCCTCGGCGAGCCAGGCTCTCCCTGTCTTGCGTCACAGCGTGGGGACCAGCATGGCTGCACCCGGACGGCATTTTGGTATTTGTTTAAAAATCTGTACACGAGGCATGACTGGTAAGGGAGCGGGAGCTTCAACTCCGGACACAGCCCAATGAGGGTGCAGGGGCCAAGACACCAGGGGCCGTGTGGGAGCGGGCAAGTCCTTGGCCTTTCAGGCCCCTCCCTGGACCCCTTTACGGACACCTAGCCCGTCCTAGCTCGGAACACTGCTTCACTAGGTGGCAGCGGCGGTGCCACCCTGGCCCGCGGGCCCCAAGCGATTGTGGCTCGCAGCCTGACCGCACTGACCGGCGACCCACGCTCCTCCTCACGCAGGGCCTCACAGCCCTCGCAGAGGTGCTGGGCTCCCGCCGTGGGCCCTGCCACCCTGCGCAGGCATGAGCAGCCCTGGCCTGCAGCAGGCGCTGACAGAGTCACTGCGTGGTGGTGTGACGGTCATTGGAGGCCCCGTCGTCTGCCTAGAACTGGGGAGCCCCGTGTGCCCTGCCAATGCAGCCTCGGCGGGCTCCTGAGGGGGCCCGGGCTTGCAGAGCATAGGGAGCGCACAGCCGCGTCTGCAAGCACTAGGAGGGGGAGGACGCATTGGTTCATGGTGGCTCCAAGCCCAGGTCTCAGCAACGCTTCCGCTCTCTTCCCCTCGCTTGCTAAACACTTTCTAGGTGCAGGAGCGCCCTGGCTCAGCAGCTGCAGGTCCTCCTGCTGCCCACAGCCCCCTGCAGTGCTAGAGCAGGAGGCAGGGGCTCGGTTTACCCACATTCAGCCTGGACTACGGAGCAATGCGTGTGGCCTGACCCAGGAAGCTGCTTTCCTGCTGCCTCCAGGCTGGCTGCGGTGTGCGAGGGCTGCTGGCCACTGACCACCCCAGCGCCGTCTCCGCAGGCAGCCCCGTGCCGACCGCGTGCATCCCCTTTGCGCCCCCACGCAAAGGCTGCTGGGTACTGCCGCCCTTGCAGCGCGCTCGGGGCCCTCCCTGTGTATTTATGTGCTAGGACGTGTGAAAGAAGAGCCGCAGGTGCGATGAAATTCCTCTCGTGGGACTCTGCGGGCCAGGACAGTGGGAGCCCTAAGGAAAAGGACCAAAAACAGGGGCGGCGACCCGTATTTACCGCACGCGGGGATGTCACAGAGGTCAGCCTTGAAGTTCTCGTCCAGCGTGAAGCACCAGGGCGCCTCCTTCTGGTTCCCCGGGTTGCGGCAGTAGGAGTGGCCCCCGCTGAGCTCCGGGAAGCGCAGGGCGGTGAAGGTGTGCGTGTGGGGGTACTGGGAGTTCCACGGCTGGCACTGGCGCCCCGACTTGGTCACGCTGACAGTACCCCGGTAGTCCACGCCTGTGCTGTTGTAGCACCTGTGATCTGAAAACACGGAGAGGAGGGGGCGCGATTAGCCTCGTGGCGGGTCTCCCCGCCTGCTGGTGCTGCCGCACTGCCCAGGAAGAGGTCAGCTTTGCCGTGGGAACAGCCGTGGCAAGGGCGTCCAACAGTGAGCACGGGGCGATGGGGACAGGGCAGCGGCAGGGTCCTGGGCAGCGGATGGTCCAAGGAGGCTTCAGGCCATCCTTCCCTTCCGTTCTGAGGATGGGAAGGCGGCGATGCCAGCTGGCGATTCCCAGCCAGGTTTTGTAGGGTCCTCCTGGGAGTCAGGTGTCTCTGCTGGTGACATGGGCAGCGTGGGCACAGCCCTCCCGGTACCACGGGTTCAACTTCACAGCTCTGCAGCACCCACTGACTGACACCCACTGGAGTCTGGAGGGTGGTGATGACAGCAAGAGCGGCGGCTGCGACAGTGTCGCACACTTGCTGTGTGAGAAGCGGGGTTCTGAGCAGTTGAGGGGCAGCAGTGAAGGAGTGAGGTCGTATTATCCCCCAAGGGGCACTAAGATGGGTAACAGGAGCTTGGTTCTCGCTGAACGGGAAATGACCAAGGAGTCTCGCCCAGTGTGAGCAGGGAGCCGCGGAGGAAGCCTTGCGTCACTCATTGTAAATTCCAGGCAATACACTTTCCGAGCTGTATTATCAGGGCCTTCACAGCGTCGGCCGACGTCACTACTGTTGGGTCCTAGAGCCTTCTCTCACCCAGATCTACTAAGTAGTCACTCCCACCCTCCTGCGCCCTGGTGGCCAGCTGCTCTGCTGTCTTGGAGTTTGCTGCCCTTACATTTCCCATACATGGATCCTGGAAAACAGAGTGGCGGCTTCACCCACTTCATGTAGATCCTTCAAGCCTCCTCTAGGTGGAGCACATAGCCACATCCCCTTCTTTTTTATGGGTAAATAATATTCCCTTGTGTGGCTATAGCTCCATTTGTTTATCTATCCCTGCAGATGCACATCAGGTTGCTTTTGCTTTTTAGCTACTGCAAAGGGTGAGGTTTTGTCTCAGTGCCTGTGTTCAATTCTTTTGCTTCTATTCTCAGGGCAGAACTGCTGGGTCATGTGGGAATTCTGTCAAAGTTATTGAGAAAGCCAACTGTGCATTTTAAATTGTCTTCAGGAAGCTTCTTAATGTATCTGGACCCCATGAACAGGGGCCGTGGTCGCAGCCCATGAGAAGGGGAGCTGCTGCCACCCTTGTGTCCCCCGGTGAACCTGACCATCCACCCACAGCCCCCTTGCACCATGCCCTGGACCGCTGACCCTCGAGGCCGGTGGAGGTCAGGGACATCACTCACTTTTATTGATGGGGTCCGCCATGGGGATGCCGATGCGGATGCAGTGCGCGGCCTCGGGGCTCTCCGGCTGGGGCAGGTCCTCGCAGATGGGCAGCTTCAGACGCATGAGGATCATGGGATTGGACCTTGCGAAGATGTACTCCGTCTGACACAGGACGTTCTCCAGGATTTCACACTCATCTCGGCACAGGTCGCGGGGCTTCGGGATGGCTGAGGTGTCGTCACAGTAGGGGAAGGCGTAGTGGCACAGGGAAGGGATGGCGAACTGCGAACACTCGTCAGATAGGTGGCTGGAGGTGCCGATCATGGTGAAGGCAGCTGAAAGACAAGGCCGGGGATCAGCAGGCCACTGGGCTGCAGACTGGCCTTCCTCGATGGGAGGAATCTGCCGCCGGCCGCGGGGCCAGGAGGGGATACATTTCAGATGTCTAAGCAGCTAGCTCTCCCTGGCTCCAAAAACTCATTTTGACTACAAAGTTAACAAAACAGGATAAGATTACATATGTACCGTTTCCTAATAAAATAATTAATTAGGTTAAAGCACAATCTATTTTTCATTTTTTACTACAAAGCGCTGGAACTCTTTGTCTCATCCGGCCCTTTTTATTAGTTTTGTGGGGCCAGGCGGGGGTAGCTGGGCTGCAGGACGCTGAGAATGAGGCTGTTGGGTGGACCTTCCCATGCTGCCTGTTCCAGCAGGTACCACCGGGGCCCCCCGGAGCACACACTGGACAGTCTGGTCCTGCAGCTGGCCCTCCAGCACTGCCCTCGGGGCAGCTCTGGGTGTGTGGGTACAGCGCTTCCCGAAGTGTGTTTCGGGGCGTAGTCCTACAGAACGACACTGGCAGTAGACGAAGCACTGTGGCTAAACCTGCTTGGGAATGCTGGCAGCGGGCCACAGGCAGGCAGCTCACATCCACAAACTGGGACACTGGGACAAAAGGGCACTGTCAAAGGCTCCACCCAACCAGACTTTGGCCAGACAAGGGTCATGGTCAGGGAAAGGGTGCCCCCAGCCCTGACAGCTCCCCACTCTTCGGGAGCCCCGCTGATTTCTGCACTGCTCCACGTCCCTGCCTTGGGTTCTTCTCTGCCAAGCGCTACCTACAGCGGCTGACTGGAAGGAAGCGCTCGCTAGCCCACCAGAGGCACAGGCGGAGCTGGGCATCCTGCGTCAGTCTCGGCTACTTGGGGACCCCACTAGCACCTTGCAAGTTCTGGTATGTTTTAAAGGACCCAAAAGGGCCCATGGCCCTGGGACAAGGTGGCCACGCTCAGGTAAGGGCCAGGACAGCTACGGCCCAGGTCCACGGCGGCTGCACTGCCGCACCGGGTGCCCTAGAGGACGCCACTGTTAGACTTCTACCAGGAGAAAATGAAGTTTAAAGAAGAAAACAAAGTGAAGAGCTCGGCAAGGTGGAACAGGCGCGTCACAGCGGGAAGAGGGCCAAGCAAAGACGCCTTCTGCGCAAGGCGACCTCTCCCATGGGGCACCGAGGCCCTTGAATTAGAGCTGAGTGCTGCTTCCAGCCCGTGAGCCCACAAGGGCGGGGCAGCCCCGGCCATCACCAGGCCCTCCCCCAGGGCCAGGCCATTCTGAAAGTACTCAAAAATATTTATTGAGTGTTTGAGTGAATGTGAGATTTCTCAAAGCTTCCTTTTCCTCTAAGAGCAACCTTCAGTAAATTATTTTAATATAAATTCCAGAGCTCGGAGATCACGTCTCCTGCGTCGCTCTGGTCCTGCTCGCAGCCCCCGCGCCCAGCCTGGTGCTTCATCTCCGCTAGACTTGGGTGGGGTGAGTCGTCGTGCCGGGGCTGAGCCTCGTCTCGCCCGCGTTACCCACCTGTGATCTGATTTTCGATCTCTCCTTGCATGTGCAGGGACTCCATGTAGACAGTGCGGTTGCCAATGAAGCGTGCGCACGCAATCCCTCGGTAAGGCTGGCAGAACCCGTCCTCCTCAAACTCGTCTCTAAGGGCAGAGCAGAGCCGAGCCGTTAGCCACCGCCCCATGCACCCGCCCTGCACCCCACCCCGCGCGACACCCCAGGGGGCCGCCAGGGGGCGCAGTCGCGCGCCAGATGCTATGCCCCTGCGCTGGAGCCTACAGGCCTTTGCTCAGCTTCCACACATCAAACATCTGCGGGTCATGTTCGCTTCCTACGCCCCCAGAAAACCATCCTGAGGCACAGAATGGTCCCTAAGTACGGGAGAAAATGCTTTTATTTTCGCAGCTGGTGGTGGGCTAAAAGATGTCGTTGTAAGAGGGGAGAGGAAATGAGTTGAAATCTGGACACACGTGCTGCAATTTTTTGTTTTAAGCACAGATTACTTCTGCTTCATTGGCTGCGAAAGCACGGGTGCATCAGCCAAGGCTCACTCCAAGCGACGTGTCAGTTGGGACCCACAGGCTGGGAAGGAACCAGCGGCACCCCAACAGGCACAGTTGCTGCTTGAGCCCCGCTGACTCGGGGCCACCAGAAAAAGTCTATGGGAATCCCCTAGGTTTTCAAAAAGTCTTGTTAACATTTTATTGCCTCAAAATTACAGTGTTAGATAAAAGAGGGACATAGATTTTTATCTTGAAGACAGAGGGGCACTGGAGTGTGACACAGTTGATGGCAGTGACGATGGGGCTGGAGGGCAGGACCCAAATGGCACTTCAGCCTGGAAGGACACAGGCCAGTACCTCCCCAGAGAGCTTACAGTGAGTGACACAAGCTCTGGACATGCACCTGAGGCCACGCCAGAGGTGGCCATGTGGCTGGGGGTGGGTGCCCCTGCTCTGCCCGCCTTGGTACAATCCACACAGCGACTCCACTTGCCCTTGGGGTTTCTGCGCAGAGCCGCAGTTTCCTTATCCCTGTGCTGGAAACTGCCCCTCTACCTGGAAGGTGCCGGCCACGACAGCCCTGCCAGGCTAGGTGAGGCTCTGGTACCTGCACACCGGCACATGCAGATGCTCATTAAAGTACCTACAGTGACCCATGCGGCAAAAAGACAGATGTTGATTCAGGGCAGTGGGCCACAGTCAGAGCACGGTCCTAGGCTCCCCCTGGGGCTCAGTGAGCGCTGGGGTGCTGGGTTCCCTGGGGCTCCCCCTGGGGCTCAGTGAGCGCTGGGGTCCAGCAACCCCCCCATTTTCTGCGGTTCCTGTTCCCTGATCCTTGAAAGCAAAGACGAGGGAAGCGTCTCTGCTTTAGTCTCCCAGATCGTCTGTGCTGCAGGCTCTTAAAATGTAACCTCTAAGTCCACACACAAGTAAATACATCACATACCTGACACGAAGACATTGAGATTTTAATGTCACCCAATCCTACAAGGGCTCCATACGTTTACTTTCATAAATCCTACAGTAACGCTGAAGCCTTTTTGGCTTAAATTTTACTTGGGTTGTAAAATTAACCCAACTTTTATTGGGTAACTAATACCATAAACCTATGGGGAAAACGAAGGCTCTTGACAAGCTTGGTTTACACACTGGAAACCTCAGTGCGGGATCAGAATGTGTCCCCACAGTGCCCTGCCATTCCAGACCCACCCTTCTGTCCCCGGCATTAGTGAGCCCGACATGTTGGAGGTGTCACTGTGAGAATCCTTTCTCCTCCTGTACATTAAACCCTCAAGTCCTCAATTTATACCTCCTGGGAGGCCGAAACCCTGGAATCACCCCCAGACAGACACTCCTGGCCTATGGGGAGTCTCCGTATTTTATGTGTGAGGCTTAGGCTAAACTGTTTACCACCTCTCTGGTTTAGGACTTTCCTTCTGAGACTGTGAATTGTTCTTTTTCCCCAAACAAAATGGAATACAATTCTTTGGCAGCTGATTTCTTAACAAGGGCTCAGAGCTGCAGGTGTAGTGAATTTTTGACTCTGCCCAGATTCCTGCAGCTCTGATGGCTCTCCCAGGGACAGAGGCTTCGAAACCCCAGTGTAGATATCATCTGCCGGGGAGTGGCCATCAGCCCTGGCTGCAGCTGAGAGTCTCTTCAAAAACCGTGGAAAACACGCGTGGGACTGTGCACCCTACAGAGCCCAGGCTGAGCGATTCTGCTTTTAAAATGTGACAGCACAGCGTGGACATGGTCAGGCGCCACCGACTCATGCCACCAGAGGTCTCCTGATCCTGTGCTGGGCGCCACGTGAGCTGCTTTCCTCGAAGCAGCCTCCATATTTTATGGAGGGCAACACTCCCATTCTGAAGCATGAGGTAACTTAGTTCTTGAAGCCCGTAAGAAGCGGAGAGTGGGTTCAAACCAAACTCAGGGGGCTAGGCCACGCTCACCCTTCTTGGTGGGGTTTTGTTTGTTTTATGACACTGAGGACTGAACCCAGGGACTTCATACCTTTTTTAAGACAGCCTTCGCTAAGGTGCTAAGCTGCCCGGGCTGGGCTCAGCTTACAATCCTCAGCAGCCCCGAGCTCTGGGATTACAGGGGTGCGTGCCACACCCCAGCTCACCATGCTGGCAGGTCTGCGACTGTGTTCTGTTTTCAAGGGTAAGTAATTAAGGGGGCCCAGTCACGAAGCCAAGGCTGCGACATGAGCCTCTGTGCTCTCTGCAGGAGCCGCTGAGTCACGTCCTTACAAGTCACTGTTAAGTCATGTCACGCGGCCCTCAGTCGGACACAGGATCCTCCCTCAACCACGGGAGCTGAGGGCACAAAGCGTAGGCAGGTGTCCGCGGCCACACAGCAGGCACAAGGCCGCATCTGTCCCTCAGGGCTGCCCACGGCCTGCTGCTCGGCTCTCTCCAGTGCTTGGCTAGGAGGTCTGCGTCTCAGGGGCTTTTCCTGAAAGAAGACTGGTGCCTGCCAGGCGGTGAGAAGTGTTCTTCTCGGAAAGCCCCCGCTGCCTCACATTCCTCCATTGCCCACTGGGGTTCTCGATTTCAGACCCATCTGCTTAGTGCAGCCTGCCGACGCCCCTCAGAACTGCAGTGGGCCCCCGAAGCCCGGGGCCAGGTCCCCATGTGCACCCTGCTCCACATGCGAGACGGGGCACCCTGCAGGTAGAAGCTGCTGCCTCTTGGCTAGGGTGTGAAAACTGAAACCTCGAAAACTGGCAGCCAGACTTAACCCTTCCTTGTTTTACAGCCGGTATCTCGGGTGTTTTGTTACAGTACTGGAAAGCTGACTAACACAACGCTGATCAGAATAACAAAGGGCACGGGGAGAGCTAATGGACTTACTAATGCTGAACTGATTCTTGCTGATGCATTTGATTCCTGAAATTTCTTTTCTGGGCGATAAGATCAATTACAATCAATTAAAATACCTGCTTCTCCTGAGTGGAAGGAGAGAAGAGACGGTGAAAGACAATAGGTTTGGCTAACTGCAACCTCACTTAAACTGAAGAATTAAGAACAGCCCCCCCCCCATTCTGGTTTCCCTTCAGATTGTATAAATCTTTTGCCTTTTCAAAAACAGGCCTCCAAACAAATAACTGGATACATATCACATATTCATGACAAAACTATTCACATGAGCTCCAGATGGACTGTTATTCAGCCATAAAAAGAATGAAATGGATTACAGTGAGAGGGAACCTCAGAGCCGCCATGCTAAGTACCACGCGCCAGACGCGGAGAGCCTGCGTGTGGGCCCTGGCACGGAGTGCTCTGGCAGTTCCACAGAGATGGGACACAGGCTGGGGGTGTCGCAGGCTGGCGGGGGGAGCAGGAAGCGAGCGCCTAACGGAGGCAATGCTTCGCAGTGCTGTGGACAGAGTCACCGCTGCACAAGTGTTCACTAAAATGACTAGTTTCCAGCTGGGCGTGGTATGCACACTTGTCATGCCAGCACTCGGAGGCTGAGGCAGGAGAGTCACCATGAGTTCAAGGCCAGCCTGGGGTACAAAGTAAACGCAAGGCCAATCTGGGCTGCATCGTGAAACCCTGTCTCAAAAAGACCAAAAACAAAAGCAAAAAAGAGGCTAGTTTTATGTTATAAGAATTTTATTTAACCAAATAAATCTGATTTGTACTTAGGGGCTAAGGTAGAGGAACTGGCTTGGAGAGGCCAGCGTCACAGAGTTTCAAGCCATGGGGCCAGCGTAGCTGGGTGGGTCGCCTCCTGCGAAGAATCCCCCCAGAGCCCGGCACTCTTCAGAGAGCCAGCAGGCGCCTGCACCTGGACGCACACAGCGAGGGCCCCGCACTCCACACCCACCGCACAGCTGCTGGGGACAGAGCGCAGCTAGCACGGTGACCCCACCCCTGGGCCCGCCTGCTGGCCTCTGGAAGTCAGGTCTGGAACCCAAGACCCTCGAGGCTCAGCCGTGTGGAGTTTGGGAGAGAGAACAGGGTGTCAGCCAGCCCTGGGGCAGACCCGCCACGCTCGGGTGTTTATTCTTCCAGGCAGGGACTTCCGTTTGCCCCAGTAAGAGCACTTGACCACGCTCTCCCCAAAGACATCGTGGCCACAGTGGTGGGAAGCGCCCCTCCCGAGGGCTTAGGAATCAGGCCACCTATCTGCCCATTTGGTTAAAAGCAAAGCCACATAATGACTTCGGAAACCTCAAGTGAGGCGTGAAGGCGCCCGCCTCGAAGTCGGGTTCTCCCAGAGGAGGATGATCAAGCACTTCATGGTGAAAATCAGCGATAGCAAAGGTGAAGGGTAGACGCGAGGAGTTACACCGAGCGAACAGCTCCAGCAGAGCCGGGAAACCACGGACGGGGGAGGCAAGCTGCAGAGCGGGACAAAGTCTTCACGAATTATTCATCCAACAAGGGGTGAATGTCCAGAATACCTGAGACCTCACCGCCCAGGAAATGAAATTAGGCAAATGATATGAGTGGGCATTTCTCACAGAGACACACATGTCTGTGGACAAACGGCCACCATGGCTAATTGTCAGGGCAGTACACATCGGAACTATGATGAGCAGGTGACATCCAGAGTCTGCCCCAATATATATATATATACTTCAGGAAAATGAAAATGTGCATAAATATCTTACTACTAAGTTTACTGAGACATCATGAGAGTAGCACACGTTCACTTTGGCCTCACAGTGACAAGAGACACTGGGAGAGGTGGCTGCCAGCTTTCAGGTATTTATTGGTTCTTCTTTCCTAGAAGGGCACGCCTATCTTTTGACAGACTCTGAACACACAGCAGAACATTCATTCTTCAGCCCTAAAGAAGAATGAAATCCCATCACTGTAGTGACAGGGACGGCAGGGAGGACAGAGCAGTCGGTGGAGTGAGTCAGGCGCGCAGCGCGCCAGCCGGTCTCATCAAAGTGGAATGCAGCAAGTGGCTCCCAAAGAGCCGGAAGGGGCAGGGTCGGACGGCAGGGAAAGGAAGGCTCGTGGTTGGGCAAAAAATGCAGCGAGCCAGGGAAACAAGTGCCAGGGCCTGCACACAGCACGGTGACTGGAGGGAAGACCAAGTGTCATGTACGTAACGTTGGCCAGAAGGATTGTGAGTATTTCCCACACAAGGAAATGATCAATATTTGAGATGATGGATCTGCTTATTTCTTTGATTTGAGCATTACAAGTTGTATGTGTATATTGACATATCAGGATCGTATCATAAACACATACCATTATGTACCTATGAACAATAATTTTTAAGGTGGAAACATGATAGAATTAAGGGTCTCGGGAAGGGATGCCTGATTATTCTACTAGACATAGAAAAGCAGAGGGATAGAGAGGAGAAGAGCTGATTGTAATCAGATGTGGTCTCAAAAGTTACCACCTACCCAGACTCTGTCCTTCTTGTCCCCAAGAGGACTGTGAACTGGGACATCCTGGGCTACTGCCAGCCAGGAGGTGGGATGTCATTAAATCTTATGGGCAGCAAGCTGGAATGCGGGGTAGGCAGTACCAGAAGGAGGCTGTCAGGCGCACCTCAGGCAGCCTTCGCCTCAGGCTGGCCTGGCAAGGGGACTCGAGTCACCCCACACCCTGTTTTCTACAGACGGCTACAGCGGGCATCAATGCGGGTAACTAACGTGTTAACATACTTGACCTCTGGGGTCAGTTTTCAAAGCAGGGTGATCAAGGGACGTCAGCGCGGAGGGGCGATGACGCAGGGGAGAGGCACTGCTTGGAGGCCGGAGTCCATGAGCCCCGCTGCTCCTTTGTCTGCGGCTGGAATGCCTTTGTGAGCACCAGCCATCTGAGAGGGCCGTGTCAAATATCATGTGTGGTTCCCACCACTGGGCTCCACAGCCGCCCACGTGTATTCTCTGTGTGAAGGACTGCCTTGCTCTCTCTCACCCCACTATTTTGCTTTACAAAATTAAATCAGATTTTGAGGCTTTCTCCCCTGTGGCCGTGAACCATTAAAACAAACAGACAAGTAACGTCCTGTCACAGTTTCCAGAGCCACATAGGATGGCTTCTTGTGTCCAGCACGCTGCCAGGGGAGCCTGGGAACATCCGTGGGCTTCTGCTCCTTGGAAAAGAGCAGTTGCCTATGTGTACCTGTCACCGGGGTGATCTGAGGGGACACTGTCCCTTTAATATATTTTATTCCTACTTAAAAACTTGTTTGGAGTAACACTGCATGAGCATCGGCAGCGTATTTACATTAAGAAAGATTTGTGATTAAAAAAAAAGACCAAGTGTGTTTTTGCCTTTCCAATTTCCTGAGGTTTTCGTGGTGAGGCGGCCTTTGGCCTCCTGTGAATGCCATGGCTGTTCTGACTTACCCCGCGGTTGCGCTCCTACTCTGCCCTGAGGTCAGGCCATAGCTGGAAATGCACAGGTGACAGCTGGAGCCCCGAGGTTAGGGACTCTGCGTTCCCGTTAGAAGCCTGAGGATGTGCTTGGCCGCTCTCCAGACAGCAGGCGTTCAAACTACCCGTGACATTTGCCTGTTCAGAATAACGGGACTTTGGAATGATAGGAAATTCACAGAGACCAACCCAGGCACAGTTTCTACCGCAAATGTTATACTAGAATTGCTTTGATTTTTCCCCCTGTGTTCCTTTTATTTCTTTGCCCATCAACTGAAGAAAGAGGAGTTTGGTGGAAAGAGTGGAAGCTGGACCCCAGGGCTGCTGGACAGGATTTCATTTCATTGCACTACTCAGAAGCAAGCAAACCCCAGCCCCGATTTTGTTTTCTGTTTTTCTCAATCTTGTCCTCCTTTCCGGCAGTTCTCCAGACCCCTGGCCACCACGCACACAGGGACTGGGGTAGGGACAGCAGCTCCCTGACATGCAGCCCCCACAGGGCTGGCGGAGGAGCCACATCAAGTGGAGTCTTCAGGTCCTAGAGTGTGAAGTGGACACTGCCACAATCGCCAGGGCGGATGTCCCCATCTCAGCAGGTGAGCCGCGCCTGGACAGAACTGTGCACCCCGGGGGTTCTGCAGTGCAGGGCTGGCTGTGGGGGATTGAAACCTGCAGCCCAGGGCCCCCCAGGGGCCCCGGAGGCTGGAGCCTGCAGCGTCCTGACACCAGCAACTTGGCCTCTTCACAGTGGGTGGGGCTTGAGTGCCTACTTGGGGGGACATCAGCACCCTGCTACCTTCTTTGGGGGCTCATCTTACTTCAAACCCCACTGAGGTTAATACGGTCTCACTTGCCATTTGCTACTTGGAAATCTCAGTGTCAATGTTGGCAGCTGGATCGTGCCCTGGAGACGGGGAGGCTCCAGAGAACGGTGTGATTAGTGATGGTGTGGCCAGGCAGCTGCACCTCAGACCTGAGGACAGTGTCCCAGACGTCAGGCTCTGCTCCAGGGGACACAGGCCGGAGCCTCCAAGGCGGAAGCTGGAATGTCCCTCCAGTTCAGGGGCAGGGAGTCGGGCATCTGCACCTCCCTCTCCGCCTGCTGGGTGGCCCCGTCCCTGTCCTCTGCCCTGCCACCAAGTCCCTCCCTTCCCCTGTGCAGCTCTGGGAGCTTCCCGCCCAGTGCTCCTTCCTCCGCCTGCCCACAGCCCTGTACCTCCCTCTCCATCTGCACATGTGAGCTCCGGGATCTTCTACACCTGGCTTCTCCAGCCCCTCCTTTACTCCTGGACCTGCGGCTCCAGGATGAGCGGCTCCGTGCCGGCGGCCTCCTGTCACCTGGTACAACCCTGAACTTGCAGGATCTTTATTTCCCAGTGGCCAGTAGCCCCCTTCCTGAGACAGCCCCTGTCACCTGCCTCTGCCTGCCTCACTTCTCATCCCTGATTCAAGAGTCTCATCATCCACAGCCCCAAGGTTCAGCACCCCAACCCCCATTAATTGTCTTTTTTTTTTTTTTTTGTATTTAGTACAGGGTCTACAGGGTCTCACTACATAGATCCATAGATTGGACTTGTAGTGATTTACCTGTTTGCAGCCTCCTCAGTGCTAACATTACAGGTACACACCACCACGCCCAGTCTCAGTTGCTGTCTCAACATGCCACAGGGATGGCGCCAGCACGGCACAAGGGGGATCGAGGCCGGCCACTGTGCTCTGCCTAAGCAGGAGCTTTAGTCCACTGAGCTATCCGGCCAGCCCAATTGTCCTAAATTAATTAGCTTAACCCAAGATCACTCTCAGCCTCTGCATCTCCATCTGGGGGTGGAAGACTTCAAATTTTACACGCCTAAAGTTAAACCTTTATTTCTAAAGGCCATTCTGGAGTCCTTCCCCACCCCGGTAAGTAATAACTTCTTTCAGTTGCTCATAACCAAAACAACTGAATTCTCTTGGATGTTACCATTTTCACACCTACACCCAGACCTTGGCCCATGCCTCCTCAGAATCCACGCCCAGCCACCCCTGCTCCCCTCTGGGCTCGGGCCTACCTACCCTCTGTAGCCATCTTCCCAGCAGCCTCCAGCCAGGTCCTGCTCCCCTCTGCCATCTCCTCCAGTCTTCTCCTGGCCTGGTCTGGGCCCAGGACAGCTGCTGCAGAGCCAGCTAGGACATACGTTCTCACATACCCCGTCCCCACCACCCCTCTGGCTCAGGTCCTATCCCTGTCCGCCTGCGCCTTCTGTCACTGACCACTGCCCAGCACACCTAATGTTACCAGCACCGGCACAACACTCACATATTCAACTGCCTGTGGTTTATAAAACTTCATGGGGACCAGAACCTCGGGTTGGTCACCGCTGTCCCCACCTAAATGGTGCCTCCCAAGTATCTGCTTACTGACAAGGTATAAATGTTCCATAAGTGCACTAAATCTCTCCCACTCTTGGGCTTGTGTCTGGTGGCGGTGAACAGGGGCCTAAGCTCATCTAGACTGGAAATTTCTAGTCACTTGCTCTGCTTTGCACCTCGGTGACCTGGCCACTCACGCAGTGGTTTTTTGAAGTGGAAGATACGAGGGAGAAAAGGGGAGAAGGCAGCGACTGAGAGCAGCACAACGGCACCCTGACCCCAGCCAGCTCCCGCTGCACTGCCTGCATGTGAGCTCACCCCCGCTGTTCTGGCTCTGAGGCCACCACCGCAGGGGACCACAGAGTGTCCCAGCCAGAGGCCTCCTTCCCACCTCCCTTTCCTCTTGTCCACATGAAGGCCATCAGAGGGGGGGGTCGGTGTCACCCCCAGGCTGGCACCCAATCAGTGCTTGTGACATGACCTCATGTGTGGTGTGCGAGCCAGTGGGCTCTTTGCCAATTTGGTGTTCAAGGTCTGGGCTTCCCTCTTGTCCTCTTCTGGGCTCCCACCTAACCTTGCTGAGGTCTCCGGACTTCATTCTGGAGTCAACAGTATTCTAGGACTTCAAGAAGGTTTAAGAAAATAGTGACTTTAACTTTGGCTAGCAGCTGTAGTCACGCCTCGGTGTTTATCAGAATACTCTATTAGCCAAAGCACAGACGGACAGACAGGAAGACAGGCAGACAGAGAAGGCTGCGGGGGCGTACTGTACAGCTGTTCTGTGCTGGGAATCCCTCCGGTGGGAGGCATAATCGACACTTTAGGGTAGAAAAAACTGGGGTTCAAGGATGAAATCTCTTACCCAAAACTGTAAGTTTTGATCTGAATGTCCTGCTATTTCCTCTGCAAGGAACACTGTAAATACAACTATAACATGAAAATGTGTGTTCTGGTTCATGTCTCGATGTCCCTCCAGAGCTCCATGCAGTCCTGGGGTGGCGGCTTCTACAGTGTGTGATTAATTCATGCTGCAACGCTGGGGTGATGGGTGTGAGTGCTAGCCCTGCCCCAGGCGCGCAGCCTGCACGCTATGAGGGAGGAGCGAGGGAGGGAGGCTGGCTCCCTGTCGCTGCTGCTCCACCATGCGCTTGCTGTTTGCTCCTGCCATGAACTGCTGCCCCCTGCCACGTGCCACCCTGCCTTAGAGCCAGCCGAGTGTGGACTGAAACCTCCACAAACCATAAGGCAAACAAACCTTTCTTTCCTTAGTTTTGGCATGAGGTATTTTGTCCCAGCAATGAGAAAGAAGTAACTGAGACAATGTGTTTACATATGATTTAGTGCAAAAGAGTCAGCACAATGGCTGGGCAGGTAGCTGAGCAGTCCAAGCACCTGCCTGGCAAGTGCACGGACCCAGGTTCCATCCTGGGTACCGCATGCCATTCTAGCGCAGGGTGCTCTGTGCTAACCGCCAAATCTGGGCGTGGTGGCACATGCCTGTAATCCCAGCACTGGGGAGGCTGACACAGGAGGATCACTACAAGTGTGAGCTGCACAGTGAGACCCTGTACCAAATGCATAAATAAATAAACGAATAGGAGAGACAACACAAAGTGCTATTTACAAACAGCACTGCCATGTAAAATGGCTCCACATGCTTAAGACAGAGGAAGGCTGGCTGGAGATAGTCTGATGTCTGTCGAGTCACTTGTCTTCAGAATTGTCCAGGTGCAGACCAGTGACACAGAAGAGCACACAGAGGAACCGGGTGCTGCAGAAGAGTCAGGTCACGCTTTGGCCTGCATACTCAGCAGCAGGACAGAACCAGGTAAGCAGCGCCGGAGAAGGATTTCCAGTGCAGACAAGAGGGCGGGCGGGTGGGGGGAGCTCTGCAGCTAGAGTGAAAGGTGACAAAGGCCCCTCCTGGCAGCCCAGGGTTCCTGCGTCCAGCAGGACTGCTCTCACTTCTGAGGTGCTGATGGGGCCACTGGCCAAGGCAGTCTTGAGCTGCCCTTGGGCATGACCTAAGTGGAGCGTGGCACTGGGCTCAGCTTGGTGCTGCTGAGTGGGAAGTCGCCGGGCTGAGAACCACACTGGAGCCTTGCTCTGGTGCGGGCTGCAGACAAGGTCATTTCCATACAAGCCTGATTAGGTCACCCTCCCTCTTGGTCCTCTGTGACTCCATTTCTATAATCTGGAATTCTAAGAACACGTCCCGTGCTTTCCAAGCTCATGGTGTTTTACTGATCTGGTCTACGCACTCATTGCATCCACTAAGTTGGCGGCAAGGTGGCCGCCTCACGGGCTGCCCACGTCCTTCTCTGCCCTAGAAGTGGCCCTTTCACGCAGCAGTGGCAGAGCTGGCTGGTCGGAACCGGAGGTCCTCTCTTACCATGGGGTGCTGATGCCTTGTGCTGCTGCTGACAGTCCTAGCACGCTGCCAGGGACCAGGGGCCTCTAAACGACTGGCCCCAACTGACCAAGGAGCCCATGGCTCGCTCTTCTGCCCTCGCCCCCGCCAGCCATCATGCTCTGGTTTTGAGGCACAGCGCGTCACTGCTGGACGCAGCATCCTGTTGCAGCCACCTGCCCCCTGGCCACCCTGCCTCCAGGAGATCCTGCATCCACGCCCGCTCACTCCCCATCCTCCTTGCAGTTTCAGCTCAGTCTCAGCTCTGAGGTGCCTTCCACCATCTGCAGATGGTTCGTCTGAACTGTCGGCTTGGCTGGATTAACAGGAATGGCAGGCCACGAGGGCATCGCCAGTGGGTTGGTGCCCACAGCTGAGTGTGCTGCTCGGAGTGGCCTGGTGGAGTAGGTCCCAGGGTCCTACCTTCGGAGGCTGCTTCTCTTGCAGTGCCCTGGTCCCGTGCTCTGCCTCCCACTGAGCAAAGCCCTTCCAACACGGTGGTTTTGCTTCGGAGCCAGCCAACCTCGGCTGGGACCCCAAACCCATGGGCCGACATACACTTCTCCTGTGGGCTGAGGGCGTGGGACTTTTGTGGCAGTGATGGAAAGCTGGTCAGTACACCTGTGTTGGTCCTTGCGAAGCATCCTGTCTGCTTTGTCGTTGCTCCATTCTGCTCTGGTACAGCGTGTATTGAGTAGACTGCTCCCGGCTGGTGGAATGTTCCTGAAAGCAGCAGCCAGCCCCAAGGTGGAGCAAGGCGGGCTGATGCGTCCCCTAAGTGCACTTAGCCAGCCCCTCAAGCTCTGCAGTGCAACCCTGGCCTCTCAGCTGGCAGGGGGAAGTCTCCCTGCCCTACCCCTCCTCGCACCTGGTTTCTCTAGCCAGAAATGAAAAGGCTCCGCATTCCCAGGCTGCCATCAGGTAGGGATGGCCGTGGGGGACTGCATCTGACTCCAGGAGGGACTTGTCCAGCCTCCCAAGCCATCCTCACCTACCAACTCCTGGCACTGCAGTCATTTCCAGTTGGAATGCCTTTAGGCTGAAAAACGACAGGTTTGTGAAAAGGCATAAACGTCTTTGGTGAGAGATGACATATGTTTTCTCCTAGTAAAAGCAAGGCCCCCCCATGGATTCTGCAGTCCTTGGACAAAACATAAAATACATCTCTTAGGCAATTAATCTCCTGGCAGGCTTTGAGTGAAGCAATTACCGCATGTTTTCTTCATCACTGCTGGGAAGCTTAACAGTGCGTCTATCTACTCCATCCGCGTCGGCAGAGCCCGAGACCGCCTGGAACAGCATGTGTAGGACTGCTCAGCACGCACACGTTCATTTTAAATATTGACAAAGTTTTTCATTAGAACATTGAGCCCCCAGCTTCATTCATCTACATGCCTTCCAGGAAAGCGACTGCCCCATTAGAATGGCTCCAGAACTGAAGACCAGCTTTGTAGGCGAAACAACCCCAGGACACGGGTCCTGTGTGCTGTGCACTGCAGCACGGGCAGCTGTAACTGGTTATGGAGCAGCGCTGGAAATGGCATTTGGAGCTTTCTTGGCAGATTTCTTACATCGTTATTCAATATGAGCTGCAAATCATATGCTCGTAGTTATGAAAATGTCAGGAAACTCCTAGTGTTCATGCTTTGTTTGACAAAGCTATTTTCAAGTAGTGCTAGAAGGCAGAGGCATCCGACACTTGGGATGAGGAAGAGGAGGACCCCACCCCGCCCGCCTCCAGCAGGCACGAAGCACGGGGGTTTCCAGCCTGCTGGGGAAGCCTGAGCTCCTTGGAGAAACCCAGAGCTTAGAAAAGCTGCAGTGCCTTCGCAGGGCCCGACAACCGCCTCCTAAGGTCTTACTGGAGCGATCTCTCGTTTCTCCTCTAGCTGAGCTGGCCTCACCATGCAGGAAGGGACAAGGGAGCAGAGAAGAGGGAGGGGCTTTCCTCCTGCACTGTGGGACAGTGTCTGGGTGTCACCTGCTGGGTTGCTGGGGATCAAGCTCCAGACGCATCTTGTCAGAAGAGGGAGGAGCCATTGATCTCCACCTGCACAAGCCCCAGCTTGCCCTGAGCTCCTGACAGCAACCTGAGCTGCAACCAGCTACCAACCAGCCTGCACAGAAGGCTGACGACCCTTTGTTGTCACCCAAGGCAAAGGGACCAGGCTGTCTGAGTTGGGCCACAAGGGAATGAATGAAGAGGCGGGAGGTGGAGCCTGGTCAGGAGGAGACTCCAGGGAACGGGAGAACACAGTTGGTGAAGGCTGGAGCCCACCCGTGTCCTCTACTAGTCAGGTGTGCTGCGCTTGCACCCCGGCCCGTTCCTGCACCCTGACATAAGCAGGCGTACTTATGGGACAGGAAGTGTACAGCAAGCACTGCAAAGGTGTCCAGTGTGTAATGATGAAGGATAGCAGGATGGATAGAGGGATAGAACATGGATGAACAGATGAATAAAAGAATGGATGGCTGGGCCATACACTGACCATCCACATGGGGTGCAGGGCAGCTGTGGCCAAGGAATGTGCAGTCGGTCAGCACAGGCCGGGAGCAAGGGTGCCCTAGACGGGGCTGGAGACGCTGAAATGCCACTGCCTCGACGGCCAAAGCCAGGAGGGCCGAGGAGGACAGGCCACTTCCTTTCTCCTGTTTCTGCATCGCCAAGTCTCACCTGTGCGCTCCACCTGGCTAGCTGGGCCGGCTACAGGACTAAGCGCTGGTCACAGAGGAGGGAGCAGGGTGAGGGCTGCCACCTCTGGGCGGTGTGTTGTGGAGGAGGAGAAGGGGGAGGAGGGGCAAGACGAAGAGTGGGGGGGGTAACCTCGAGATTGGAGGATGGCCAGGATGAAGGATGAGATGAACCACCAGTGGAGGCTGGTGGGGGGGGCACGGTGGCCCAGGCCTGCTGGGTGAGCACAGGGGACAGCGCTGACCACCCACCTCTGGGAGGCCTCCTCAGGACAGGAGGGAAGTCAATCATTGTATTATCTAAGCCCGTCTGTCCGTCTACCTACTGTACCAGCTGAGACGCACGCTAATTAGCATGGAGAGGTTGATTGTAGAGAATGAAGCACACAGAGCCAGATGCATGTGTAGAGAAGCTTGGTAGGACTGGGGATGGTGTGGGGTGGGGGTGCTGTGCTGCCACTGTCGCTGCCAGGCCCCCTGAAACCCCATGCAGGTCACCCAGCCAGAACCCTTCCAGTAATCCACACAGCCAGGAACTGCAGGAACGTAGCAGAAGGACCCAGTGCTTTGTGCCTGTCACTTTGCCCCCCCTCAGGGTGGAGGCCCTGCCAGCCCTGACACATCCGCATCTCCGAAAGGCTGCTGAGGTTCCTGGCCCAGAGAGCTCAGAGGGAAGGCTGGCCTCTCACAACCGGGTCTGTCGCTTCTTGACCAGGGCTGTGTGGTTGTCCAAGGCTGTCTGTGCTTACATTCATTGCAACGTCAATGGCCTCACACTGGGTGGAATTCTGGGTGAATTTTATGGAGACAGAATGTACACAAATGGGTTTCCTGACTAGGAAGCAGGCTGTGGGTGAGCAAAGACAGGATGCATGCAGGCTGCCGCGGGATGAGGTACGCCAAGCGAGCGTGGATGGGGTGCTCTGAGCCTCTCAGAGCCGCTGCCTGCAGCCCAGCTTTCTGTGTGACAATGCAGTCGGCCACACAGAGGAGCCAGGCCATCAGGCAGGCAGCTGGCCATGGGCAGGCTGGGCAGAGGGGAGGCAAATGCTGGGGGAGCCAACGCCTTCCAGAGCCCCGGTGTGTTTTTTTGGTTGTTGTTGTTGTTGTTGTTTTTGTTTTTTGGCAGAAATGGGGATTGAACTCAAACCCTTGAGCTTGCCAGGGAAGTGCTTATTCTACGGAGCCATTTCCCTGGCCCAGCCCCAGTGGTTTTGGAAAAGGGAATTGTTTTTATCATTTCTTCTTCTCTTTGTTGGCTTGAGAAAAGAAAATATCTCATTTCTTCCCCCTTAGTCCAAGCCCAATTGCGAGCTGAAATAATAACTAACACTGTGGAGTTAGTGCCTGTGGACGCGGCGCTTGCTGGCCATTGTCTCTCTCACTGGCCTCCCTCTGAGCACAGTGTGCAGATGCTTTGGAGACGAGGAAAAGGAGTCTTGGGTGCTCCAGCTGCGAGTCGGGGCAAGCGCCAACTCCAGTCAGCCTCCCTCCCTTCCAGGGGGCGCGGCCTCAGGTCTCAGGCACCCATCTGTTCCCTGCCCCAAAGTTTCAGCAGAAGACAATCTGTGACCATCATGTGGGCAGGGGCGAGGGACTTTCTCAGCGCAAGAAGGGCTGGTTCCATCCCCGGCACTGTTGACCCCCAAAACCAAAACACAACACAACCCCTCAACCTGCCTATGAGTCATCGTCCCATCACCAGTCTTCTTGGTCATTAGGGTCTTGGGTGATGACAAACTTCCTAGAACCTGTGCCCCAGAGAGCAGTCGACTTGGCCCCTGCCCCTGGGGAATGCAGTCTTTCTGGAGAGAGAATGCATAAATTTGTGTAATAACTGGAGAGGCTATACGTTAAGTCAGGCAGTACGGAAGCCAAATGTCACAAGCAGGGTGCGGGGTGCACCAGTACTCGAGAGGCTGAGGCAGGAGGCTCACTGTGAGTTTAAGGCCAGCCTGGGCTACAAAGTGAGTTCAAAGCTGCATGATCTATACAGTGAGACCCCCTCACACCAACAAACCAGTCAACCAACCAAATGTCACAGATTTGGGACAGGGACACTTCTCTGGAGGCTGGGGTGGGCTTCCTGCACGAGGCGGGCCTTGAGCTTCCTGCTGGTTGTGGCCAAGTGGCCGCCAGGGGGTCCTGCCTGAGTCCCTAGGTGCTGGTCACACTACACAGATGGTGCCCGAGGAGGAGCAGCTCATATACCGGAATTGGCCTTCACTTGAAGTGCACACACACTCATGCACACCTGTCCCTCTGTGCCCCCTCCTTGCCCAGATGCCAGTCCTGGCAAGAGAGGATGCCACAAATGCTTGTTACCTGACAGGCTGGGTTACACGCCAGGCACAGTGATCATCAAGAATCAGCAAGCCACTGAGGGCGGTCCTGCTGGACGACAGACTGCTTTTGTGAAAGCTATTTCTTTGATCCTGAGGTAATGGTCATTAAAAAATAATAATAAAACAGCATTCTCTATGTGGCTGTCCCACAAATGCAGCCTGGCACCTGGAAAGCCCTGGTAGAGCTGCCCCTTTGAAAGGTCCTTCACGCCCCCGCGTGCAGCCTCGTCAGGCGCAGTGCTGGCGCTGGGCGCAGCATCACTGCGGGCGGCAGCCGGCCACGTGCTCAGCAGCGCAGCCTTTTGATCTGCGCAGCTCTGAACCGCAGCTGGGACGTGAGGAGTCTGCAGCAGAGCTGGGATTAATTTGAAAGGGTGGTGCTGTGGGAGGGTCCTGTTTCCTTAGCAACCGAGGGGGGGCCTCGCACTGCTTCACCAGGCTGCAAATCTGTGTCCCGGCTCGAACTCGGTCCTCAGGAGGCAGTGGTGAGTGGGCGAAGGGCTCCGTCTTCGATGGCCCCGATCTTTCACGCTCGGAGAGCCCTAGCCATCAACAAAGCGCTGCTGACTGCGCACAGACGCGCGGGGGCGCCTGCTCGACGCTCTGGGAACCCGATCCTACTCGCGCCCAGCAAGGGCCGTGCCAGGCGGATGCTAGCCCGCCTGTTTGGGACATGAGGGATCCAATAGGTGAGGGCGGTTTCCCAGAGCTCGCCGGGCCTGAGCCCACAGCGACTGCCAGTGAACAGCGCTGCCCGCGCTTCGTGCGTGCGCGGCAGGGGCGTGGGCGGAGCACGCGGGGGGGGGGG
>NDGN011336461.1:0-11773 GCA_002564285.1 Tympanoctomys barrerae | reverse complement strand
GTAAAGGCTCCTTAAGCTAGTATAATACAGTTGTCCTTCTGCATTTGCAGGAAATTGGCTCCAGGACCCTTTATAGCTGCTAAAATTTAAAACAGTTCAAGTCCCTTGTACAACATGGTGAACCCTTGCATATAATCTATGCCTACCCTCCTGTGTATTTTAAATAAGGTGCTATTATACTACCTAGCTCAATGTGACATTCTATCTAAATAGTTTCTATACCATGTTTAGGTAATAATGACAGGAAAGGGCTCTGCATGTATCCAGTATACATACACAATTTTTTAAGAGTATTTTCGGTCTATTAGTAGTTGAATCTGTATATGCAGAACTGGTAGATATGGAGGAATTTAGGGAGTTCTGCTCTTCTTACTACAATAAGTGGTTCAAAGATAACAGTGATAGCCCCCTTTCCCAACATTCTAGCTTAGGTTTCATGAATACATATAATAAAGCAATAGAGTTATTTTATGTAGAGCTCCTTAAGTTTAAAATACAGACACGAGATCATTTTAACCCACATCTTCCCTCCTTCAGCCCTGGGAATTGAACCCAGGGAATTTATAGTGAGCTGCATTCCCGGCCTTCTAAAAATGTTTTTGCTTTATTTTGAGCCAGGATCTCACTAAGTCACCCTAGCTGGGTTCAAACTTACAATCACTCAAGAGTGTTGAGATTATAGGTGTATACCACCATGCCCCACTGCTTTTCCTTTAAGGTCTGCTTTAGGTTATTTTTACTGTCAATAAATACCTACACAGCTCAAAGTGAATGACTAGCTCTCCACTTATATTTGGTAAGGTGGATTGGTTTTCTTTAAAAAGCAATGTACTCTGTAAAAATGCAGACTGAACTGTAAATACCAAAATATGTGTACAAGAACTACTAAATGTCTTTTGTTTGGTTACACTCTTCATATAATATGTTTTTCTTTTAAAATTCTATTTCATTAATCTTATTCATTGCTATTGAGAGAGTAACAATGAGCATTTTAAAGGGCTGGCATTTGAGGTGGCTGTTTCATTGGGGTCTAGAGGAAAGGCTGTATCTGTATGTTTCGTGTATTTTCTATATATAGAAACTTTTCCCAAACACAGAAATATATCTAAAAGCTGTACAGCAAAGCCTGCAAGTAGAGATTTTGTGAGTTCATCAACCATCACATGAAAACAAAGCAAACAAACAAACAAAAAACTATTCAAGGATGGTCACGTATCAGTACATTAAAAAGTAAAATTGATTCTATAACCTGATTATACAAATGTATTCTTCTAATTAGGTAGACTGATGAAATCCAAGTATTTAGAATGACTACCTTGAAAGAAAATGGTATTCAATTAATGCAACTCACAACAGCTTCTACAGTTCTCCATACTATTGATTCCCTTTTTATGTGAAAAATCACTCATGAATAACTCATAAAGAACAGCAGCATTCATAACCATCATAGCAAGATATATATGGTAAAAATATTCAGCAATTTCCTCAAAGGAAAGCTATTTTATTACTACTTATTTTATAATAATGTTCTTGCTACTGGTCAAAAACAAAACCCAAAAGCACATTTTTCTTGCTCTTGATATATGCTTACTTTTATTCCTAAGATTCAGAAAAAAGACAGATGAGAATATGAAATTATCCATAATTAAATGATAATCCATAATCACTCACCATTAAGTAAAACATATGTTAATTAGAAAGACTAAACTAATTGCAGGCTGTCAAATACATATGTGTAATAAAGATTTCTTATTTTCATAATAGTCTGTAATTATATATTTCACAATAGACTAATGGAGTTTCGGGAGTCATCACATTGTGTGGGGCTCACTCTTGTTAAACAACATGATGAGTAATTTAGAAAGAGCTGTTGTCTTCTTTTGTGCTATCAAAAGTTAAATTTAGGTTCAAGAAACTATAATCAACTTTTATTAATAATATAAAGAAAAATAGGAGTGATTCTTTTCCAGGATGACTTTTATCTTTTAGCAAATTTGTAGCATTAAAGCCCTGAATTTTAGAATGAGGCCCATTTTTATTGGAGCCCATCCAGTCGGGACTGTTGAAGTACCAAACTTACCTCCCAAACAAGCTAATCAATTGCCATTGCCATTGCCCAAAAAACACTACAAATTAATTCTAGGTTGGTTTTCTTCCTATTATATTTTGCCCTTGAACTGAATTAATGCAAATGAGAATGGGAAAAATGCAGAAAAACAAACTAACCTCAACATAATACTGTAGTTATCTTTGGCATGCAGTTATCCTTGACATAGTATCAGCTTCCAAAACATTATAAACCCAGGAGCTATCCACTAACTCAGTCTAGGGGCCTCAGGATGAGGAACCCTACTAATTTTCTAATGGGAGCCTACCCTTTCTCCAAACCACATGGGAGCCAGAGAACTGTCCTCAGTGTTCTTACTCCATAGATCTTTGTCATTTTAAAACAGAAGAGCCTGAAAGCACACCTATGAAAGTGGCTCCTAGTACCTCAGAGGACTAAGGAATCACCTGTAATTCTCATTCTCATTGACAGGACTGAGAATCAGATCATTAACAAAGACTTTATACTGCAGGAGACAGATAACCTGTCCCCATGGCTCCCCCTGTAGGGCAGTGGCACTCATTAAAAAGAGTGGGTTGTGTTTTCTAAGGGGCCTCGACAGGCTGTCCTCAGATGCCAACCCAAGACTCCCTCTCTTGCTTATCATTATCAGTAGAAGCATCTGATAGCTTCCTCTCCTTGAGCAGATGTGCAAACTAACAGGAGAGGATGGCTTGTCAAAATGACAATGTACATTGATTCCCCTTATCTTGATGTCTTTGGGAGGACAGCTTATCTTCACTTTACAAAAAGAGGAACTCCTATCAGTGTTTCTTTATCAATAAATGACAATGGCAGGTCTAGTTTGTAAGTAATTGCCTGTTTCAAGAGCAACATTTAAATTGTAATGCAAAGGTAGAAGACTACCTTTGCTTTTGAACAAAGACACATTATTTCAAGGGATAAAAATAGGAAAAACAGTATTCTGTTACATAAATATATGAGTTTAAGTAAATTTATATGAGTGTACAAATTAATTTAAACTGAGTGCCAACATATACATTTATAAAATGTATACTTACAGAATCAAATGCATAATATATGGGTTGCAAATAATACAAAGACATGTCACATATAAAGGGATTTTTTTTTAAGTAGAATGCTATGATTGGGTCAACTTGAATAAGAAACTAGTGGGTTCTGGGTGTGGCTAATGGGATTTATGAAGTCAGGACAAACATCCTCCGTGTGAGCTGCACCAGCCACAAGTTTTGTACCCCCAAATAGGAAAAAAGGGGCAACAAAATGAAAGGCTCACTTCTGTTTCTTCTGAGAAGCTCCAGTCTTTGCCTTTACCTTGGATGTTGTCTCCTGGATGCCAGCATAGGCTTCAGCTTTCCATTGCAGACCTGCAGCCCCTGATAAGGACTTCTCCAGGACACTGCAGTGAGCTCCAGGCTTTTGACTTTGGACTGCATCCTTGGGATCCCCAGTGTGCATAGTCCTTTCACTCTTCCCTTTCATTCTGCAGGTAATCACTGTAACTCTATCTTGTAAATCATTATGTGTTTGTATATCTTGCTTTAAATCTATTTACCTGGTGAGTACTGACTGATCCAAATGCATAGTGGGCTTGCAATAGGATACATTACTTCGAAACCCCTAACTTTTCATTTCTACATGTTTTCCTTCTCTTCAGTTTTATTTACTAATGCATATAATTTGGGAGAGTATTTCTTTTATAATTATTTCCATATCCTCTAAAATGAGCAACTAAGGAAAAGAACTGAAATTTCAACAAATTTTAAGACAATATAAATTAATTTCCTCTGAGTTTTGGATGTAAGCTGTTTTTGTCTCAGCAATGAGAAAGTGGCTAACTAAATACTCTATTACCCTAAGATTTTTCTAGAGTTCATCATCATGACTTCTGCAAAGTCATATAAAACTCTATGGAATGCTGGCTACGTTTTAGAGAAATCAAAACCTGTTTGGAAGAAATAACCTTGAAATACTTAGAATCAAAACCAAAAAGATTTGACTTTGTTGTGATGGTTCTCTTTTGCAGAGGAAGGGCTGGAGTAGAAAAAAATACATAACTTACTTTGGTGAACTGGTGTATGCTTTGAATTAAGACTGCTGTGTCTCTACATTTGACATCGGCATTTCTGAATTTATTTGCCAGCTACGGATGTAAACAGAAAATACTATGCTCTTTTACGAATACTAAAATTTAGAACTAGGCAGCTTATCTCCGCCTTCTCTTCCTCTGAAAGAAGAGATTCAAATTATTGCTCCAGGATCTGTCAAATTCAAAGGTAGGAAAAAGAGGAAGACACCAGCGGGTCATCATGTAAATGGCTCACATCTCCAAACACTGGCCCTACTCATCAGGAAATATATAAATTATATTGCCAAACCAGAATTAGCCAAATGAAAGGTCATATTAGGTGTTAAGTTTTAAAATTTCAAGAATAAGGGCAATGAAAGGATTCGACAACATGTGGTGAGTATATATAGCCTACTCTATTAAGGGCATAAAGTCTAAATAATAAGTGTAACATGATCTTAAAATATATTGTCATTTGTAGTTTCCTGAATACTTATGCAAGACTTGTACCTGTGGTCATTAACAGTAAAGCACAGTATTAATATTTGACAGAATTATTAAATATCCGTATGCACAGTAGATAGCGAATAATGCCACACTCAGGCATGATGTAACTAGCATTAACCAGGTAGCATTAGTGGAACTAATAGCTTTTCTATGGATTAAAAGAGCCATATTATTTCCATATAAACATGTTTTGAAGATCCACAATATGTAAATATTAACGTATCACTACTTTTTCTTGTGAGAACGATACTTTGAGTCATGGATCCGGGAGGTAGATTCCAGATCCTTGTGTATGGTAAGAAATTTCAAGTGTATACTCAATGCTAAAGAGAAAGCAGCCACATTTATTGAAGATGAAGGAAAGGTGTGTTCAGGTTTGTGTCAGCAGAAACATAATGGTGGCACAAGTAGGAAAAGGTGTGTCAGGATGGCAAGGGGATAAAAAGACTGAAGATAAATCAGGCTTAGGGATTATAAGGTGGGGTGGGTGCACCCATCTCAGGTGCCTTTCATTAGACCTCTGGATGATTGACAGAAGTGATTGACATGGTGCTGAGTCATCTCAAGGGCATCTAGGGTGCATGACTCTTTCAGAATTCACTCTATTGTTATCACATGCATGACATGAGGTCCCTATGTATGAACTTTTAATAGACGTTCCAGCAGCAAAAATTACTGAATAAAAAGCCATAGGATCTAGCATGCAGGTTCACGGGCCTAGAGCTTTAGATATTTCCTAGAAAACCACATTCCATATTTGTTTTTGCTTGTTTTAGAACAGTGAAAGTAGGATTCACCTTAGGTTGTTGCTCAAGTTCAGGTGAAAGGAATGAGAGTGGTCTCCCAGCCTCAATTGTGCTGACAGTACTAATATGAAACAAGACGTTAGCCAGAAAAGATGGACATATTTGACAAGGAAAAACAAAGAACTTGGTATTCTGAAACCAAACAAAGAGAAATGATGAGCATACGTTATAAAGAATTATCACGTGCTTGGATGAAAAAATAAAACACTACACTTAAGCAACACTTTTCTGCCCTCATTTTAAATTTTCATCAGCATAGATCTAATAGCATATATGCTTATTTATGTTTAGTCTGTTATCATTTATTGAAATTGTTTACATAAATCCTTGATCCCCAGAAAATATTTGTACAGGACTTCATATGCCTCCTGGGAAACTCCTTGCAAGTAGCACCCTCGTAGAACTCCTAAGTAGATCAGCTCTCTCCTCCTTGGGGAATGTTACTATATTGCAGACCTTAAATTCCAGCTAACAAGGACAGCCCGGCACGATGCGCATGTCTATAAGCCCAGAATTCTGAAGATTGAGTCAGGAAGATCATGAGTTCAAGGCCAGAGTAAACTACATAATGCATTTGAGGTCTGCATGGACTGCATAGCACGACTTTATCTCAGAAAGAAAGAAAGAAATTCTGTTGATAAAATTTGATAAGTTCACCTTCTTTTCTTTCCCCCTCAGAGTATTATTCCTACATAAAATAAGAATAAGTCATAGGCCAACTGCTTACTGCTTTAATTATTTTAATTTGAAGAGAACCTTTAGAAAAGACCACCGATGTTTAAATTCTGCCTCCATCCCTTACCTAGCTGCTTGACCATAAAGCTTTTAACTCTTTTTCCTCAGTTTTGTTGTTATATGTTGACAACATGTTTTTTTTTTTGTTTTGTCTTGTTTTTTTTGCGGAACCAGGGATTGAACTCTGGCCCTTGAGCTTGCCATGGAAGTGCTTATTCCACTGAGCCATCTCCCCAGCATTGTTGTTATATGTTGGCATGTATTATTTGTTTCATGAACATTTTCTGAGCTCCCACCAGAGCCATCTGGCAAGTGCAAAGACCCAGGTTTGATCCCTGATGCCGCATGCTGTGCCAGCCTCAGAACCCCAGGTGTGCCATGCCGGCCACCAAAAACAGACTTGGTGTACCACACCTGTAATCCCAGCAGTGGGGAGGCTGAGACAGGAGGATCACGATGAGTCCAAGCTTCATAGTGAGACCCTGTACCAAATAAATAAAAAGATTTTTTAAGTTTTGCTTTTAAAACAAATACCAATGATAAAAACAAAGTTCCTCGCCTTTGTGGAAGTTATAATCTTTCTTACCGTGGTTCTGGGAATACAGTAAATGCTTAAAGGTGTTAGTTATGTGTTATATATTTGTGTGTACCTGTGTGTGAACATGATGCTCAAAATAGTCAAAATATATCAGAAGTCTTCCTACTAATGTTGAATAGACTAGAGTTATTATCTATTTTAAGCTAAAAAGGCACTACTTTCTGTGTAAGTAACATAAAATTATTTTAGTAACTGTTTTAATGATTGTTTTGTTAAACTTCAGTTTAGCAAATGTTTTTAGTTATTATTTTCTACAGAGATGTTCAGTGCTGTTACTAAGAAATATGAAAAGCACCTTGTGAGGAGAGCAACGCTATGAAGATCAGAAGCCAGGTCACATGTATGTGTAGGTGGCTACAATTTTCTTGGCATTGTCTTTGCCTTAGTGCCATCTCTTCAGTTTGCGTGGCTTCAGTTTCATTTGTTATCTTCCCCAAATCAGTGATATGCTGGGATCAACTCATACCACTGAACTGACTCTCAAAAGTTTCAGAACTTCATAAGCTGATTTCAAGCTGTTGTTGGTCACTTCAAAATGGCCATCCTGTGACTATTTATACCATAAAAATCAGAAAAATTTATACATATATCTAGTCAGATTATCAGTACACCAGTGTCAACCTGACAATATTTGATCAATACATTAGTCAGCTTTGCTTTGCTGTGATGAAATGCCTGATGCAGACATATATAAAGTAATAAGCCGTTATAATCTTTTAATGGTTCTGCAAAGTTGAAGGCTAGCAGAAAGATGAGTGAAACAGTAGACGTTGCTCAAAGATTAGATGACATGCAATATGGCATATAGACCTGGAAGACATGAAACCCAAGTTAGAACTGTCTTGAACTACTGAATATTAGTTGTTTTGATTATATTGCCCAGTATTTGGGATTAGAGGTGAAGCGGCTCCAAGGTGATACTGAGGTAGAATTTCAATTAAAAATAAAGAGCAGCTAGGTGTGATGGTGCATGCCAGTAAACCCAGAACTCTGGGGGGCTGAGGTAGGAAGATCACAGGTTTGAATTCAACCTGGAAAATTTAGTGATTTAGTGAGATCCTGAGTAAGCGGTGTAGCTCCATGTGGAGGCCATGGGTTCAATTCATGGGATGCCAAAGGAAGGAAGGAAGAGCGGGAAGGAGAGAAAGAAAGAAGAGGAGAAGAGGGAGAGAGGGAGGGAGGAAGGAAGGGGAAGGAAGGAAGGAATGAAGGAAGGAAGGAAGAGTGGGAGGGAATGAGGGAGAGAGGGAAGGAGGGAATGAAGGCGAGATGGAGGGAGGGAATGAGGGAGAGAGGGAATGAGGGAGGGAGAGAGGGAAGAAGAGAGGAAAGGAGGAAGGGANGGGAGGGAGGGAGGAAGAGTGGAAGGAAGGAAGAATTTTCTGGGCATTACTGATATCTAACTATGTAGCAGAATACAGAGCAACCCAGGGACTTCACATTCCTTTCATGGATGTATTCAAGAAGAAGAAAAAGAAGACACTGCACAAAGTATGAACTGAGAGTCTCCAGGCCCACGGGGTTTCTCAGCACTGAGGTTCTTCTCTGTAAATAAGAAAAGGAACTGAGTAGCGAAATCCTGAACATCTTTGTCATCTCACCTAACACTAAAGCAAAAATTGGCTTAAATATTTGACAACATCTGAATATATTTCCTGGGTTTTAAGCTGTGTTGTGCTTTAAATCAAAATGAAAGATAAAACACTGGAAACAAACCACAGATCTGAGAGAAAAATATTTGCAAGTCAGCTCCAGCTTTAAGGTCTCCAAAATGTCACAAATTCAATAGCATCTAAAATTTTAACCTAGCTAATTTTTCAGGAAGTGCATAAATTCAATAAGAAATGTTTTTAATCAGTCATTTATTCATTAATATGTCTCTAAGGAATGGAAATTAGAAAAGGTTCTCTTAAAAAGATCAAGGGGTAAGATCCCTTGGTAGCAGGTCAGTGCATACATATGAATTTCTTATTTCTCAGTGGATCTTTCAGGAGAATGCATTCAGTACTGAGTTGTAAAACAGGGGTTTTACATAAAGTTACTGGAAATGATTCATTATACTCTACAGCCTGAGCCTCATGGAGCTTGCTGTATGATGAATAGTAAGACCATTATACAGGAAAGCCTGGAATACTTTATGTAGTCAAAATCCACACTAGTGATTTGTCTTATTCTTGGTGTTTTCGTATCATTAGGGTCAGTATGTGCGCACCTCTATGCAAATGAGCAGGTCCTTATTGGGCACGGTGAAACACAACACTTTCTCTGCCTGCTTTCCTTTCTCTTCCTCTGGGGTTGGCAAACACAGCCTGAAGCAGGGCATTATGCTACGACCAGGCCCCATATGAGAGCGTGATCTGAAGTGTGGCCTTAGTCTATCTAAGCTGCTATCCTTTATACTCATACAGACTCCATAATTTATTAACAATAGCAATGCATTTGTCACAGTCCCTGAGGCTAGGAAGGCCAAGATCAAAGGCACTGGCTGGCGACTG
Organism: Tympanoctomys barrerae; assembly: GCA_002564285.1. Classification (NCBI taxonomy): domain Eukaryota; kingdom Metazoa; phylum Chordata; class Mammalia; order Rodentia; family Octodontidae; genus Tympanoctomys; species Tympanoctomys barrerae. Next base: position 2,475 of record NDGN011336461.1, on the reverse strand, counting down.
CCAAGTGTCTCCTGGCAAGATGGCACCTGCTGCCCAACCCTGGTGGAGACAGGGTTATGCCCTCACACAATGGAACACAGAAGATCTGAAGGGCTGAACACGCTCCGTCAAGATCTTTCAAAAAAGCCTCTCATCCTATTTTGGAGGCTCTGCCCTCAATCTACTCCTGACAGCCCCACCTCTTAAAACTTCTTCAGGGAGGATTATGCAATTATGGAAGAATTATGGAAGGGACAAAAACAGAACCGTAGCATCGATAGAAGTTGAGCCACTGAATGGTCGTGATTCTCAAGACTATTTGAAATGAAAACCGAAAGAAAAATAACCTAATCCAAATCATTAACTATTCTATACTCAGTATTGCTAACAACTACTTAACAAATGGAAACATTCCAGAAGTAGTGAATCTTCAAATAATTATTTCTCACATTCCATTATCAAACCCAGTACTTTTCATAATTGGTGAAAAATCTAACATAGGCTAGATGCTAACTACTCTTGCTCAGGATCCAGCTTATTTTATCTTTTGAAACCAAGAGATAAATTGGTATCAAAATCTAGCTCTCTGCAGAGCTGAAATTTCTAACTTATCCTTGAATTTACCACTGATTTATGTCTGTTTGCTTTACATTATTGGAGATTGAATCCAGAGCTTTGTCATATAGTAAGCAAGAGTTCTACTACTGAGCTACATCCTCAGGCAGATTTAGTAGTACCAGCCTACACTGTGCATCTCCCCATTCTATCTTGGATCTCATATGCCAAGGTCCTCTGAAGCTTGAAGATTTCTTCTGGTAGAGAAACAATCCTCTACCAGACATCTAGAGTTTCTTGAGTCCAATCAAATTGACACCATTGTTTAACCAACACAAGCTTGTATGGCTGATAGACTATAACAGTGTCTGTGATAGTCCGGGTGAACTAGGACCGTACACAAAGACTTAAGGAGCTGGTGATGTTAGAGTGGACTTATGTGGTTCACTGTCCATCCCTCAGGTCTTTGCACTGAAGAAGGTAAAACAGGCAACCTTGAAAGACTCTACATGCTATCTGCAGTAGGCTGGTAATGAGAGGGAGAGGCTATGGGTTGAGTACACTCCTCAAGGGCAATGGGTAGTGGGGTTGTGAAGGAGCAGAAATCAAGCAATGCAGTTCCTTGTTCTTGCCACTGAATTGCCAGGGTCAGAGTAGGCATAATCACCATGTTGGGCAGCAGCAACTGACAGTGTGACAATAGACCTAGAAATCTTTGTGGCCAAATATTACATCCTTGGGAAGAATATAGATGAACCACCCCTCAGCCAAATCTACTTGATTTGGGTAAGCAAAAATATCTAATACAAGCGAGAGAAAGGCCTGCACTGAATCACTTCAACCCTGTCAAGTATCTTCTCCAATTTCTAAACCTGAGTAATTTTCAAGAACAAAGCATTTTAAGTGAAGGAGAACAATACTGCTATAATGACAAAAGATATATTGTAAAATAACCATTTAGCTTTTTCCAAAAAATGCACAATCATTTACCAAAGTGTCTGTGCTTTTGGAAAAGAAAATAAGCAAATATCATAGGAATTATTAGCCATTGACACTGAGTTAACACAAATTGTTGAAGACACAATAGCAGTTATCTACTATTCAGAAATAAAGCTCAAGAAATATTATCATTATTTTGTTTCATCACAGCTATAGTATGTTACCAAAGTTCTAAAATGCCTAGTCAGAATGGGAATACTCGGAAATGTGTACTTTTGACCTGGCTGTGTCAAAGCTAAGCTCCTAGTTTGGCAACAGTGAGAACAAACCACAAACTCTTCCTTGGCACAATAGTATCCTTTATTTTTATGTATTTATTTATTTCAATTTAGGACAGGGTCTACAGGGTCTATAGGGTTTCACTGCATAGATCTGACTTATAGTGATCCTCCTGTTTACAGCCTCCCAAGTGTTGGGATTACACGTGTGCACCACCTCATCCAGTCTCAATCGCCATCTCAGTGCGCCCCAGGGGTGGGGCCAGAATGGCAGGCCTGGGGATCGAACTCCCAGCCCCTGCATCTGCCTAACCAGGTGCTTTAATCTGCTGAGGTATTTTACCTACCCAGAAAACACTTTCAAGGAAAGAGCATTCATTTGCTCTTACTAGAATAGATAGCATCTGAATTTGCCTTCCCTGACCATAACCTTTATGTAATAGTCTGGAGAATTTAATTTCCAACAGAGTAATGTTTTATGAGGAGGCAAAGTGGTGGTTACATTTAACTAGAAGTGAAAGATGTCATCTGGTCACTTTGACCTACTCATTTCATGAAATTTACAAGCAAAAAGTAAAGTGACTCCGGTGACTAGTACAATTGGACCACTGACACATGATGGTGGCCAATGGAAGGTGCTCAACATGGCAATCAGACTTCTATTATTTATTTATTTGTGTGTGTGTGGCCAGCTCAGCCCACCAGGGGGTGGGGCTGGCTGGCA
>NDGN011336450.1:0-12927 GCA_002564285.1 Tympanoctomys barrerae | reverse complement strand
CAAGGTAAAGCAGGACCTATGCAACAAGAGTTGTAGCTTTTGGGCCCGATAAGGTCAGTGAAACCAATTTTTTTTAACATGACAAAAACTCCTAGAGGATGCACTCCATAGACCTCAGACATAAACCCAGAGACAGCGGGATCAGGACTTACACCGCAGGAGGAAGGCAGGGAAACCCTGCAGCTGTTGGCAGAGAGGAGGGTAACATCTGTGCAGAGAGGTGGGGGAGGTCCTGAAACAGAGCTGACGTTTCCCAGCGCAAAAGGTATACAGAAATCGTAGAAGAAAGTTTTGGGAGAAATAGCAACCAGTACACAGAAAACCAAGGAAGAATCCAAAGGAAGACCTTCACTGCAGGAAAACGAAGGGAAACCGCACATAGAGCACCTGTGAATATAGAATCTTAACCCTAAATAACCGCGAGAGCACTACATTGAGAGGATTGAGGGGAGGCGACGGGGATGGCATTGGGGGAAGCTTCCGCTCTTATCTACAGTAATCGATGGCCAACACGTGCTGTATAAAACTGGTATTTTCTTAAAACAGTATGAGCATGTGCTAAGAGAAACAGCCAAGTTAAGAGCAACTGTTTTGGGTGGCAGGACTGCAGGGCAGGAGAGCGGGACATGATGGAAGGCTTTCCCTATTCCTCAGAGCACTTTGCTGTGTGTTTCACGTTTAGAAAGTTTACCCTTCCCTTTGGAGATCATTGGAGACTCGAAGGCAGTTCTAAGACAATGCAGGGAGTGGCCTCAGTGGAAAGTGCAGGGTAGGAAGCCCCAAGGGTAGCCTCCCTCCTTCCTCAGAGGCAACAAAAAGCTGATGAACAGGTCGCTATTCCTCTGGAAACTAGTAGAAAATGTGTGGCAATCAGGGATGCTTAACTAAGAAAATGGGCTGAACTTGTGGAGCGTGGTGAACCTCGGGTGTTCTTTCCTCTGTATATCTAACCCCTTGGGCGCTCTCAGGTTAGGAGTCTAGAAGGTAGCCACCCACCTCCGAGGTGCTAGGACCGCAGGGCGTGGAGCCGACGCAGTCCCAGGGAACTTGCATTGTTTATCTTGGCTTGTCTGCCCTGACTGATGGGCTCCCAGAAGAGGCACACACAGTCGCCGGCCTGCCTGTCCCAGCAGCGACATGCCTGAGGCTGGAGCGGCCCCCAGGGGGCTCTGGAGAAGCCACAGGCCAGTGCATTCCCGGCTGTGTGGAGGTAAACAACAGAAGAAATAGAAAGTCCTCTGAGGAGGGGGTGCCTTCCAGACCTCCGCCCTTCCTGGACCTCCTGGCAGGGCTGTGGCGCGGCCAGGAAGCGCTCCCATCTCGGCTTGGAGCTTCTGCAAGAGCAGGCAGCAAGCCCTCGCGTGGGGGCGCGTGATGGCCCCAGGATGTCCTGCAGGGTGGACAGCTCCTGGAGTCACTTGTGCGGAGGTGGTGGTGTACACTATTGGAGCATACAGAAACCCGCTAGGTGACAGTGATAAAGCACAACTTGGGTCGCGATAGAGAAGAAAAAATTATACGTGGAGTTCTGTACGCGCCTCCTCTGATTTCCCTAATGTCAGCATCCTACAGAACTGCTTGTAGCATCAACCAGGGAGACACTTGAGATCCGGGCACAGAAAGGTCCCATCCTGAAGCCCTTTCATAGTCGGCCCAGATTCCTCCGCCCCATCCCTTCCTCACATCTCGAGACCATCAGCATTTGCACTTGTATAATCTGGTCAATTCCAAAGTGCTGTACCTGTGGACCAGTATGTAACTGGCTTTGTCCCTCAGCACAACCCCCTGTAGATTCATGCAGATTGTTACACATACCAATAATTTGTTCCTTTGTGTTGCGGAGTAGCATTTATGCGACAGATCCGTCTCCGATGGTTTGGCCACTCATCCACAGGAAGACACCTGGGTTGGTTCTAGCTTTTGGCTGTCACGAGTACAGCTGCCATGAATATTCACGCATCAGCTTCGCTGTGCAGTTTGTTTATAATCAAGTTTCTTTATAACAAGTGCCTGTGACTGTAGCACTCGTAGAGAGCCGCGTACTGGAGTCTTGGAGGGCTGCAGAGCTGCGGAGCCGCGGATCTCGGCCGCCGCGTTTGCCCAGCACCTGCATGATCAGGCTCCCCTGTCCGCTGCAGCATCTGGTGCTGGTGCTGATTTTCACTTTGACGACACTGAACCTCTCCGTGTGCCATGTGCCGTCGCTGCGTCCCACTTGGCAAAGTGTCCTTCTGAGCTTTTGCTCATTTTTAACTAGATATGTATTTTAACTATTGAGTTTTGAGAGCTTGTATGTTTTCAAGCTACTTGTCCTCGTCAGAGATGGGATTTACACGCTTTCTCTCAGTTCGTGGTTTTAATTCTTGTCCTCCTTACAGGATCTTTGGCAGAGCCCATGTTTCTCCAAGACCTTCCAGAAGGAAAGCCTGCAGGCTGTGCATACTGTTCAAAACAGTCAGTGCTTTGTTCCAACTCGAATGTACAGAAAAGTAAAAGGAAAATAATTTCTAATAATACAGATTTCAAAAGGCATTGCCGTGCTCTAAGTACACAATAAAATAGTTAGTGCTTATATTTACGTAGGAAATTCAGCACCACTGGACTCCATAGCTACCTGGGCAGACTGACTCAGATGTTTATTTGGCAGCATAAATACCACTGTCCTAACAGAAGTGAATTTCTGAAATACTGGTTAAAGTTCAAACAAAACTAAATGCAGTATTCCTTTATTTTAATTGTTAATTGTATTCCTCAAAATTCAAATTTAATAAGACCTCTGCAAAATATATCTGTGTATTATACTTGTATTAAAAAGGAGTATCAGAAAATACGTAACAGGTTTAGGTGTCTCGTCTAGCCTTCCTGGTTATCTGCCTTACAGTGACCTGTGCTGCTTGTTGTCCTTGTAATTTCTTAGAGAATACTTGTTGTAATACAGGTTACTCTCACACACAGAAACACTAAAGGTTTTCACCAGATGGTATATAATTTATTATTTTCTTTAGCTATTGCCAGTTTTGTGCCTATTTCTGTACATCTATTCTCTTGTTTCTTTTTCTTTTTTTGTCTGGTATACAGGGTCTTGCTGCGTAGATTGGACTTGTAGTGATCCTCCTATTCACAGCCTCCCAAGTGCTGGGATTATGGGTCTCAGTCAGTTCTCAGCATGCCCCAGGGGTGGGGCTGGCACAGCAGGCCCGGGGATCGAACTCCTGGCCCCTTCATCTGCCTGAGCAGACACTTTAATCTGCTGAGCTATTTGGCTGGCCCTCATTCCCTTATTTCTGATTGATTATTGGATGTTATTTGAATTCTACTTTGAACTGGCTATAACATCTTATTTATTCCCTCATTAATTAATTTTTAAATGAAACATTTTTCATGTTCATTTTATTGTATCAGTGTGATATCAATGACTAATTAAAGGCATTTGAAGAAAAATTAAAAGTTAAGAGGAAAACGCACGTCAAGGTCCATGGGATACAGTATAAGGAGTTCTAGGGGGAAACGAATAGCAATAAATTTATAGATCAGAAGAACATTTTCAAATAAACAACCTAAAGGCTGCGCACATAGCTTAGTAGCATATGTGCGTCCCTGGTAAGCACAAAGTCCTGAGTTCAATCCCTGGCACCAAGAAAAAAACAAAAAGAAAAAACAAATAACCTAAGAATATGCCGAAAGACTCAGAAAAGCAAGAATGTACCAAATCCAAAATTCATAGCGGTAAGCAGATAATAAAGATCAGAGTATAAATAAAATTGAAACAAAAAATACAAAACATCAAAAAACAACAGAGTTAGTTCTTTTGAAAACATAAAATGGGCAAAACTTTAGCTATAGTGTCAAATAAAAGTGAGAAAACCCAAATTAATGAAATTAGAGATGATAAAGAAACTTGGAAGCGATGCCGTGGAAATACAAGGGTCTGAAGTTGTTATGTGCACATGTACAGGCTAAAATGTTGGAGAACCTGGAAGAAAGAGCTGCATTCCTGGACAGTAAACATACTAAGTTTGAGTAGAGATACAATAGATACTATAAAGAGTTCAAACAGCACCGAGAGTAAAGTAGTCAAGCCTCAGTACTGGTTAGTTTCCTGTCGTTAGGGCTAAATACCTGGTGGCCACACTCTAGGGCAAGAGAGGCTGGCTTTGGCTCATGGTTCCAGAGGTCGTAGCCCTCGGCTGCCTGGCAGAAGCATCATGACAGAAGCAGCGGCAGGAAGAAAGCTGCTTCCCTTGTGGTGTCTCAGAGAGAATAGGGGCAAGCCCAGGAGGAGGGGGCCCTGGAGAACCCACAGTCCCCGCAGCCATGCTCTGTTGGCCCATGTCCTCCAGCTATGTCCCCACCCCGCACGCCCAGTTTGCCTTCAGCGTCCACCTGTGCACTGGGACCTCACAATCTGTCACCCCTCCAGCAGTCTCCTCATCTAGTCAAGATGACCATGAAGATTAGCCATCACATTTCGCATGGAAAGAGGTTCAGGCTCTGATGACTTTACAGCCAAATTCTACAGAACAGTTGGGAAAAAACTAATTGCAATTCTTCCTAAACTATTCCAAAAAGGGAAAAGAAAAGAACTGTATCAAAACCTTTTAGAAGTTATGCATTATCCTGATGCCAAAAGCAGATGAAGACACAGCAAGAAGTCTAAGAGACCAGTGTCTCATACACATACAGGCCGAAGTTTCAGCCACATGCAATGCTAGCCAACAGAAGTCAGAAGCACGCACCCAGTGGCCAAGGGGGTTCATTTCAGGGCTGCAAGGACAGCTTAACATCCACACACCATGGAAAGTGGTGTCCTATGTCAACAGAAGGGAGAGTAGAATCTTATGATCCTCCCAGTAGCTGCAGGAAGGTGTGTGGCGAGATTCCACACTTTTGTGGTAGAACATCTCAATATGTTAGCTATGGAAAGAACACACCTCAAAATTCTGAAAGCTCCATTTGAAAACTTCACGGCCAATATTATACTGAACAGGACAGAGATGAAGCATTTCCTTTAAGATACAACAAGGCAAGGCTGTTAATTTTCACCATTCTTATTAATTAAAGTTAGGGGTCTTAGCAAGAATAATTGGGCAAAAGAAATTTGGTAAAGAAAGAAAAAAAGCATCAAAATTGGGATGATGGAAGGCAAATATTTCATGCTTGCAGCTGATATAATTTTATACCTATGAAAACCTACCTTTCCTGCAAGCTAGCAGGTGAAAAAAACTGAGAAGCCAGACACTAAAGAGAAGAAACCCAAAACCAAGAAGGCTTCTGTCAGTGGCACTGGTAAAAAGGGTAAGGTGAAGGCAAAAAAGTCCAAGAAGGGGCAGCCCCACTGCAGCCGAAATCCTGTCCTGGTTAGAGGAATTAATAGATACTCAAGACCTGCTATGTATTCCAGAAAGGCTTTGTACAAGAGAGAAAGTACACATTTAGCTGCTAAATCAAAGGTTGAGAAGAAAAAGAAGGAGGACGTTCTTGCTACAATCATAAAACCAGTTGGTGGAGACAAGAATGGAGATACCCAGGTGGTTAAGCTTCAAAAAATGCCTAGACACTGCCCTACTGAAGACTTCCCCCGAAAGCTCTTGAGCCACGCAAGAAACCCTTCAGTCAGCGCGTGAGGAAGTTTTGAGCTAGCATCACTCCCTGCACCATCTTGATCATCCTCACTGGGCATCACAGAAGCAAGAGGGTCTTCCTGACGCAGTTGGCCAGTGGCTGCTACTTGTGACTGGGCCTCTGAGCCTTAATTGTGTTTCTTTATAAAGAACACACCAGAAATTTGTCATTGCCACCTCTACAAAAATTGACATCAGCAAAGTGAAACTACCCAAATACCTCACTGATGCTTCCTTCAAGAAGAAGCTGTGGAAACCCAGACACCAGGAGGGTGACATCTTTGACACCAACAAAGAGAGACACCAGATTTCAGAGCAGTGCAAGGTAGATCAGAAAGCGGTGGGCTCACAGATTTCAGCAAAAATCAAAACTGTTCCTCAGCTCTGGGGCTACATGTGATTCGTTCTTGCTCTGACAAATGAAATCTATCATAAATTAGTGTTCTAAATTTCTTACTAAGAACCTAATTAAATAACTGATACATTTAAAAAAATAAATAAAAACCTAAATATTTCATCAAGAAGATCTTAGAACTAATAAATGGATCTGGCAAGCTTTCAGCACACAAAAATCACCATACAGAAATACAGTAGCATTTTATGCACCAATAATAAACTTTCTAAAAAATCAGAAAGTAATCATATTCAGAATAGCTATAAAAGTTAAAATATTTAGTAATAATTTTAACTAAAGAAGTGAAAGATCTCTACAATAAAATTATATAACATCAATGAAAGAAATTATAGGCACAAAATGTGCAAGGTCATGGATCAGAGAATCGTCCTACCCTCTAATGGCGAGCAGAAGCACAGAAAGGACACCCAGGGCTTGGAAGCAGGTTTGCTTATGCAGATGGGCACCAATCGGGAGTGTTCGTGGAATGCCAGGCCCTGCGTTCTGGTGGCCTGGGAGTTCTATAAGTGCACAAGCGGGAGGTATGGAGTGCGTTGAGTTGTGCTCTCCTTTACAGGGTCAGGTCGTAACCACAAAGCCCTGAAGCAATTGCAGAGCTAGGCAGCTTCAAAAGAATGAAGTTTTAAAAAGAATAATTTCTCTTGTCACCTAAAGCAATCTACCAATTTAAGCAATTCCTGTGAAAATAGCAACGACATTTTTCATGGAAATAGAAAAAACCCCAAAGGTCCACACAGAACCACGGAAGGCTCAGGATAGCCAACGTGACCCCGAATGACAAGCACAGCAGCAAGCGACACCTGAGAGAATCCTAAGCCTGACTCCAGAATATACTATGGAGTTAGAGTGGCAACCAAAGCAGCACGAGGCCGGAGTGTACATGGACGCCCAGACAAACGAAACAAAGCAGCACCCAGAGATGACTCCACACGGCACTCCCAACTGATTTTTGACCAAGGCACCAAGAACATGCATTGGAGAAAAGAAAATATATTCATTTAATGTATATACACTTGTACCTTATACATGAAAACTATCTATGCGTATATAAAGTTTTATTTTTCTGCAGAAGAATGAAACTAGATTCTATCTCTCACCATAGATAAAAATCAACTCAAAATGGACCAAAGACCTAAATGGAAGACCTGAAGTGATAAAATTCCTGTAAGAAAATAAGGAAAATACTTCAAGAAATTGATGTAGGCAAAGATTTTTGGATAGGACACCAAGGTACAAAACGGGAGATAATTTGTAAATTACTCATCTGACAAAGGATTAATATCCAGAAACTAAAAGTTTTAGAATTACAAAACAACACCCCTCCAAATAATCCAATCAAGAAATGGGCTAAAAACCTGGATAGGCATTTCTCAAACAAAGGCCTATAGTCAACCAGTACACTATGGTATATGAAAAATTGTTAATATTATTAATTATCAAGAAATGAAAATCAAACACCATGAGTTATCTTCATCTTACCCCATTTAAAATTGCTATTAGCAAAGAGAAAATGTTGGCATGCATGTAGGGAAGGGAGAATTCGTGTATATTGTTGGTGGGAATCTGCCTTAATACAGCAATTATGAAAAATAACATAGAGATTCCTAAAACGACCCCGAGTAGAAATACAACACGACCCAGAAAGTTCACTACGGCTATTCAGCCTGGGAAACGAAATCGCTGCGTGAGGAGGCCCGAGCTCTCCTGTGCTTGTGGCAGTGTTATTCCCAATAGCCCAAATCTGGAATCAGCCAGGGTGGACGGATGGATGTTATTGAGTACTATTTGGGCATAAAGAGGGTGAAACCCTGGCATTTACTGCACTGAGATGGAATGGGAGGTCATTCAGCAAAATAAACCAGAAGCAAATACCACGTGGCCTCACCTATTTGTGAAAAGTAAAACACGGGTCTTAAAGACGGAGGAACTGGGAGTGGTGCTGGGTCACAGTTAGGAACAACAAAATAGCAACAGACAGCAGGGACCAGTCTGTTGGCCATCGCGCTGCAGCGTAACTATAGGTTCCCAGAATCCATCTTTTATTGTAACACTAGTAGAAGAATCGGGAGGTTCCCTTGCATAGTCAGGACTGTTGGAGGAGTGGAGCACTCGATGCCCTTACTGGAGACCTCTGCACGTTCCATAATGGCTGGAATTACTGAGGGGTAACCCTGAAGATGTACAAACGCTGTCTCCGAGAAGAATACGGAACTCTTTGTCGGAATAGATGCTCTGTGCAGTGCTGCCCCGCAGTCACGGATGGCTCCTGCCACTGTCTCAGCGGCGCTCTCCTGGACTGGGGTGCCGCGCTGGCAGAGGGCGCTTGCCCGTGCACAAGGCCGTGGGCACCAACTCCGGCACCCTCACTCCAGCTCAGCGGTGTCCCACGCCCCAAACCACAAGGTGCAGTGTATGGGAAAGTGTCACCTCCGCCGAGAACTGCTGCTGAAAATACTTTGTGGTGCTTCATCAGGAAACAGCTATGTTAAAAAATGCTTCCATCCATTCTTTTTAGTTTTTCTCACTGTCCTCAGGGAAGGGAAGGGCCCTGTGAAGAGCCATGCTGCCTGGTGTGACTCATACGTGGCGTGCTGTGCACGTCGCTCCTGAGTCCTGCGAGTCCTGCGGCCAGCTCTCGTGGTTGCCCACGTCAAGCCCACCTCACCTGACAGGCCCTTCTCATCGCGGGCAGTCTGCGCGCTACTGTCTGCATAAGTGCCACCCTCCTCAGCTGTCTGGTGCATCTTGCTTTGCACTGAGCTCCGCCTGTCCAAGCACATGCATATGTGTGTTCTTGTTTTGATTAAAACTTTAAAAATTTGAACACGTTTGCAGTAGAGAGTGTTTCCACCCTTGCGTGGTACAGGACGTCTCACTCCTTCCTTCCTTCTTCGCCTTCCTTCCCTCCCTCATCCCTCCATCTCTTACGCCTCTTTTCAGAAAGGCCTATCTCCTACTTCTTGTCCTCTTTTATGTGGCTCTTTGCTTACAATCTGGGTTCCTCCTAGAAGAAAAGCCTGCCTCATGAAACTTGTGTGTCTGGCTTCCTCCACTCGACACGGTGGTTTCCAGGTGCATTCTTCATGCCCTCCAGGCAGGACACGCGGGGGCCTCAGGAGAGGAGAAGGGACGCCGGCCTCGCCAGCCGATGGGCCCCACTTGCAAGCCAGACCTGTCCTCCTGCTGCAGGAACAGAGTGAAGAGCGAACACAAACGTGAAACAGACAAGCGGGGCCTAGTGCATGCAGTCATTGCATTCTGAAGAAACTCAAGCTGTGATCACTTCTGAAAATCAAACATCCGTGTTGGAGGTTCTGGTCTGGCTTCTAGAGAGTCTTTCCAAAGAAGGACCTTCAGCAGTTTAGACTGTGAACTGCTGGTGTCAGAGTAAGAAGCACTTTTAAGATCATGCCAACAACTGATACGAAGTTTGAAAGCTGTTTACTCCACAAAAGATTTTCACCAGCACATCATGAAAACACTGAAGTTACGTTCAATGAGCGTTTTCTTAAATGTAACAAATATCCAACAGTTTAGATGAACCTAAAGTTGATTTAAAAGTCAAAGATACATTTTACAGGATGCTTTTAGAATTTTTCTTGATGCGATTTTTTCTTCCAGTAAATGAAAGAGATGGAGCACGGGTAGGCATTCCGGAAGGGAACGCATTTACTTTTGCGAGGGTGGGAAGTGACGAAACCGCAAGTGAATCCAGCCCACAGTGGAATCTCTCGGTCTCTGCTAGGAAGTGCCTGTCGTGGGAGCGCACCACCTGCCGCGCAAGCCCTCATCTGCCTGGCAGTGCTTTGCATAGGACACTTGGCGATGCGGCACGAGGACTTAGCTGGGGACGAGGCCTCGTGACCAGGAGCAGGCCAGTTCCGCTCCGGTGGTCAGCGCCAAGTTCCTGGAGCAGGCGTAACAGCGAGCTGAGGGTCCGAGCACGTCCCAGACACACCTGGAATAGAGCGTGTTCTGCTCGGATCGCACCCTGATGTCCTGAGAGTTCAAGGAGTTTAATTCATGTCAGAAAAACTGTGAAAAAACCCAAGATGAATTTAAAAGAGTACCGAGAGTCTTGTTAGTGGAATGTGGAGCACCATGGAGCAGGCCTTTGGGGTTATCTGATTCTGGAGGATGCTGCGGTTTCCACTTCCTCTGACTGGAATAGCTTACAAACACAGGAGCTGTAGAGAATGACTTATGGACTAATCCCATTCCGGAGAGATGAAAGTGAATTTTACCCCATGAAGATATTTTATTGCCCAGTGGATTTTGACTAGCTTTGCAAGTTTTTATCATCCTTCCTGATTGCTTATATCGAGACTTAGCAAACTTTTTGGAAAAGGAGCAAATAGTAAATATTTTAAGCTGTATTGGCTTAAAATTACCACTATTGCCACCATTCAAGCTTGCTGTTGCAGCTCTGTGGGAGCACAGACTACATGTAAATGGATGTGACTATATTCCATAAAACTTTACCAATGGCCACTAAAATATAATGTTTTTTAAATACTGGGAATCAAACTTGGGACCCCATGCTTGCCAGGCAGGCGTTGTCCTCTGAGCTATATCCCTGGCTCATAATTATAATTTTAACATGTTTCAAATCATACGGAAGTAGTTTTGAGAATGCCAGCCCCGTGTGCTGTACAAAAACAGGTGCAGTCGGGCTTGGCTGATGGCCTCGAGCTGCCCAGCTCTGGGCTTGCACTCAGTCTATGGCTTGGATTCTCTTTGGAGCTAATGAGAGCACCTTGGTGGATTCTTTGTTAGCTAAGGAGCTAAACAAAATCTTCAACATCATTCATTTTCTATTTTGGTAAGAGTCATGATTTTACTCCTTTAAAATTCATTATTTGGGCTGGGGATGTAGGTCAGGGGTAGAGTGCTTGTCTACCTCACACGAAATCCTGAGCTTGGCCCCCAGCCCGCAAAAATTAAACAAACAAATACAAATTTAAAAAACGAAAAGGTATTCTTCAGCATTGGCCAAGGGCAACTACTAAAACTCAGCCGAGGTGTGTGTAGACTGTGAGTTAAAGGGCCAAAAGATTCTCTGTCCCCTCGAAAGCTGGTGTCCTTGGGGCTGTTGTGGAACTTCCTCACTTTGCCCTTGTGCAAAGGAGCGGAGGCCCGTCAGGAGAAGATGGCATGGTGCGTTTGGAAAACTTTCCGGGTGATTTAAGGGGTGGTCAGGACTGACAGCCAGTGGACTTGGGGGACCATATTTAAGAACTTTAGATATATCAAAGGCAAATTGTTAGTTGAGTATATTAAACATACACTGGGGTGTGGGCGTCACTGAGGAGTACAGCATTTGCCTCCCAGTGTGAGGCTTTGCGTTGGATTCCCAACACTGTCAACAAACCAACAAATAATAGAACTTTACTTCTGTGATATTATGAATGATGTGTGTGATAGTCTTCCTGTATGAGGGATAATAAAAAGATCCAATTATATGAAAGAGGCTATCAATTAATTTAATTAATCGTTCCTTATTGTTTTTTTGTTTTTGTTTTTCTAATTGGTTGGAACTTCATAATTTAAGATTGCCACTGAACAATTAAGTATACTATCTATTTATATACATGTATTTGGTACAGGGTCTCACTATGCAGCTTGGGCTCACAGCGATCCTCCTGTTTTCAACCTTCTCAGTGCTAGGATTACAGGCATGCACCACCATCCTGGGTTTTGGTGGCCAGCTCAGCATGCCCCGGGCCAGGGCTGGTGTGGCATGTGGTTCCGGGGATCAAACCTCGTCCCTCTGCTTGCTGAAGCAGGTGCTTAGTCTGCTGAGCTATCTTGCTGGCCCTCACTTGATTTATTTAAACCTCCCTCCATTCCGTAGATTTTGATTACAAATTTTTTTTATGACAAAGTAAATACCTGGCATTGGGAACAGCAGTGTGTACAGAGCTATGATCTTCCTCTTCCTCAGAGTATTCTTGGTTTTATGAAAGAAAAGGCTTGGAGAGTCTTTTTAAACTTTTCAAGCAGAGGGTCTACCTTCTCCAACTCTCAAAGCTTTGAGTAACTTTATGGTACACTCTAAATGCAATGGCTTAGCTACAAAGTACCAAGCAATTTTATCCTTTATGTGGAAACAAAGTTTTGTAACTTGAAAAATGTTTTCATGTATGTATTTTAGGAATCAAAGATTTAATAAATATAAAATATATTTATATTGCACATGAATTTGTAATTTACTTCTCATATCAGACCAAAACTTCCCTGTTATTTGACGCAACATTAGTTTTGCAAATGTGTGATACAGACAAGTGTTATTTAGGTGTGTGGCTGTACTTCTACCCCGGCGTTGGGCCTTCTGGGTGGCTCCAGGTGCCCCAAGGCGTTGGGCCTTCTGTGGGCTCCAGGTGTCCCTGGGCGTTGGGCCTCCTGTGGGCTCCAGGTGCCCCCAGGCGTTGGGCCTTCTGTGGGCTCCAGGTGTCCCCGGGTGTTGGGCCTCCTGTGGGCTCCAGGTGCCCCCAGGCGTTGGGTCTTCTGTGGGCTCCAGGTGCCCCCAGCCGTTGGGCCTTCTGAGGGCTCCAGGTTCCCCAGGCGTTGGGCCTTCTGTGGGCGCCAGCTGCCCCCGGGCGTTGGGCCTTCTGTGTGGCTACAGGTGCCCCCACATGTTGGGCCTCCTGTGGGCTCCAGGTGCCCCCGGGCGTTGGGCCTTCTGTGGGCTCCAGGTACCCCCATGTGTTGGGCCTCCTGTGGGCTCCAGGTGCCCCCATATGTTGGGCCTCCTGTGGGCTCCAGGTCCCCCCGGACGTTGGGCCTTCTGTGGGCTCCAGGTGCTCCCAGGCGTTGGGCCTTCTGTGAGCTCCAGGTGCCCCCACGTGTTGGGCCTTCTGTGTGGCTCCAGGTGCCCCCACGTGTTGGGCC
>NDGN011336448.1:0-12033 GCA_002564285.1 Tympanoctomys barrerae | reverse complement strand
CTTATAGCAGCACCATTTGTCATAACTAAATCTTGGAAACAACCCAAATGCCCACCAACTGATGTGGTGTTTTTACACAATGGAGTACTACTCATCCATAAAAAGATAAGCTTGAGGATTTTATAGGTAAATGGATGCAACTAGCGAACATATTCACAGTGAAAGGGATCAGACCTACATGTGTAAGCATCATATTGTCTCTCTAATGTAAGAACCTGAAAGAGTAAATAAAATCTGAAAGGGACAATAGGTACTGTAAAAGAGAAAAAAATCTATTCCAAAGGAAGGAACAACTGGGATGAGGAAAATGACAAAATAAAAAGAAAGGATGGGAAAGTTAAATTTATGTATGTATACAAGATAACTTGGATAACTACTGCCGATTTTTGCTGGTTTATTTAAAGGAGCAGTTAAAGTTTAATTTTTCCTCATTTTTAATTTCTTACAATTTTCTTATTGAATTTTGTGTGCTTATATCTGGCAATCTAAACAACTAATTTGAAGACAACATTATACCATGTAACAAACATTTTCAAATTCCTATTATTTTGTTTAGTGCAGTTCTTTATTATTTTTATTTATGTTTTACTGTTTTCATTCTCTTCAAATAAAAAAGCAAAAACAAAAAATTAGTCCATTGGTAATAGTTGTCAAAGTCTTCACAGTTTATGCATTGCTTAAAAATCCGTACTCAAAGTCTCTTCTGAGAATTGATGCAAACTACTGACTCAGAAAGTTTGTAAAAAGGAAACTTTAGATGCTATTAACAAACAATGGCACGTTGAAAACCTTCCCATTCCAAAATAAGATAAAGGTGGAATAGAAAGCAATGGGACCAGAGCAAGACCATAAGCTAGCAGGGCAAATATTAAATCTGTAGGTCCACTCCAGCACCCACGACAATGTGTGGCCAGACACACGAACTCTGAAGAGTTTAGGAAATGCTGCTACTGCGGCACCGCCATGTGGAGCCCTCAGGGCCACTCTTTTGGGCGTCACTTGACTTACTGCCTACAGCTTTCCCGAACATTCACATATTCTGTCTGTCCAACTTCCTAAGATCTCCACTGTACTTTGGGCTTCATTCTCAGTGTCATTCACTGCTGGCACAAGGCATACTGCCTGGCTTCCCTAGACTTCTCAAATCTGACTGGAAGCCTCCCTACCCTACCACCCATCCATCCTTTCTGAATGCCTATGAAGTGGGCACTGACTGAATGATGCCAACATCTGCCATCAGCTCAAGCAGTAGCCAGGCCTCCTTAGTTCATTGATGCAGCACTTTCTGAGTATCTGAATGACTGAAAACTGTGAACCAAAGCCCAGCCAGCCAATCCCCTTGCCTGTCCTTTGGAGCTGGGTACCCTTGGGATTTCTTATTAATCCCTTGAGCCTGAAAAGTGGGGAATCTTGCAGATTCTCAAAATTGCCTCCAGGCATCCCTCCTATTGTCTAGATACAAAGTTCTTGGCTTCCTTTTGATAATAATCTTTTCTTCAAGCAAGCTGTCCTGTGTTAAATCTTTATAGGCTCCAACTCTATGGGCCTCAACTTTGTACAAGCTTCCTTTCTGACCATGAGAAAAAATTTCAAAATTTTCAGCTCTGGATTTTGGTCATTCTTCCCACAACAAATATGCATAAATGCTCCAAAAGTCCTAACACCAGAGCCTAACTCAACTTCAGGCTGTTATGAAATTTCTTTGGCTCTACTTACTAACCCAGTACTCTTAATCTCAGTTTCTCAAAAAACTTCATGGCATAAGCGAAATGCAGACAAGTTTGCTGTCAGTGTATAAAATACAGTCTCATATCAATGGACAATGGAGTCCCTATTTCCAAATGAATGCTCCTCAACCTAGTTTCTGCTGTCTGAACCTCTTCTCTATCAAAATTCTGGTCTTCTTTGGTCTAGCAAGAATCTCTCATCAGTCTTAGCTTGCAATATTCTATGATTTTTCTACCAGCATCTCCAAATATCTTCATACTTTTTCCACAAACCATTTCTGAAGGCTTTCACACAGTCAGGTACTTATAGCAGTGATCACACTCCTCTGGTACCAAAGTCTGTCTTACTCATTTTCTAAAATATCATTTTGTCTTATCCAATATTGTCTTATCTTACATTTTTACATAACATTCTATTCTTATTTTATAAATACAGTGCTCACTCTAATTTTTGAGCATGTCAATTATAAAGAATTTTAACAATAATATCCTTCTGCTTTTTGTACTGTTGGTTTTACCAAAGATTTAAATCATCATTATTGTAATTTCTTTTATTTTTTAAATGTTTATGCTTTAAATTACTCTGAATACTACAGATAAAGAAGAAAACTTAGGGCTTGCCAAATAGCTCAATGGATTAAAGTGCCTGCTTAAGCTGACACAGAGGCTGGGGGTTCCATCCCTGGGCCTACCATGCTGGCCCTGCCCCTGGGGGCACCCTGAGACATCAAATGAGCCTGGGCATGGTGGTGCATGCCTGTAATCCCAGCACTTGGGAAGCTGTAAACAGGAGGATCACTATGAGTCTGATTTAAGCAGTGAGACCCTGTATACCCTGTCCTAAATTAAAAGGAGAAGAAGGAGAAGGAGAAGGAGAAGGGGAAGGGGAAGGAGAAGAAGAAAGAAGACTTCTTACTATTAGCATGAAGGTTCTAAAAATTTCCAAAGGATTCATGAGTGACTTTTTTGTGTGTTCTTTTTAATCCCTATACCATCAACTCTATCAGCTTCTCACAAACCCAGGGATCCTCTAGCCAGTTCATTATGTTAGGGACAGAGTTTGCAGTCCTCTACTCCGAGGGGAAATAATTTACTCACCTATGATGAGGACCTAAGCACAACTACTCACCAGCTCTTTAGTTTTCAATTGCAAATACGCACTTCTTATACATATGCCTATGATCTGCAATTCTTGAGGATTTTCTGGAGTCTCGTGGCACAGATCACCTTGTTCCATGACTCCATAACCAGTAAGCCTGGGTTTTAACTTTTGTGGTTGAACTAATTAATTTAATTCTCTTCCATAAACTCTGAGCTTTCAAGTTTTCTTATAGTACTTTTTATTCATTCCAAAGTGTATCTTGGGTTTGTAATTTTCTTCATTTATATCAGCAGCCCATTATTTTAATCGTCATATGATGAGATTTTTCAGGATAGCTTAGTGTCCATCAACCAAGTTTATATAGAAGAAGGTATCTGTATTTTCCTGATATAAAGTGGCATAATAACCTAAGAATTTACCTATTAATAATGCCTAACAACATAAAAATTTTCTAAAAATAAATTGCAATGTTACATTGAAAGTTTCAGATTTTTATTTTGAGCTTACAAATTTTCTAGGACAGAACCTAAAATATTCATTACTAATACACTCTCTGCTTCAAAATTATTTTTTTCCATGAAGTCTGGGTCAATCAAATGTGTTCAGTTAACACTGATGAACACATACTTCCTTTTTTAGAGCTACCTAATATTTATTAATATAGCTATGGTATGTGTATTATCTTTCACTAAAGAAAATAGCTAACATTGTTTTACTTGTAGGTTTCCTAAATTTATTTGAGAATTACACAATTTTTCTATAACCTTCCTATATACATCCAGTAGGTTTATTCTTTGCTGTATATTCTGAGAAATCCTATTGTAAGCTTAACTGTTACTCTGACAAAGCTTATGCAGTTATGATATACAATTACCCTCCACTGCAAGCAAAAGCACTCCTCTAAATATCTTAGGTTTAGACAAGATAACATGTCTACATCTTGTCCTCTGAATAACTACTACGAAGACAGCAATATACAATGTATTAATTATTGTAACAGTCTTATTAACCTATTTTGAAACTGTTTCTTTGCTGTGTTATCTTTTTTCTCATTAAAATAAATAAAAACAAAACACAAAAAATATATTAAAAATAAGTAAATATCTTAGGTGATAATTTGTAAATTAGCTTGTCATAGTCCAAGGAAAGTGCTGAGAGACTACATAAAACAATATGGTAATTTCAAAGTGGAAAACATTAATTCATAAATTCAGCAATGATAAGACTATGCAGTTTGTTTCTTAAATGAATATTCAATTTTTAGGATATTAGAAATGTATATGAATTTTCTACAATAGAAGTTGCCATCAATATTTGGATTCCAATTATTAAACACAACAGCTATGCCTTATTCAGAAGACATAAGTCTGCAGAATATATTACATATGCCATAAGGTCTGCTTTTACCTTGTGTGATACTTAATGTGCAAATCACATTCTTGTCATATTTGATACTTCAGTAGAGCTGCAAATGCTGAACTTCTAACTTAGTGGTGATGCTCTCAGTTGTTATTCTAATCTTATGTAATGAAATAAAATGTGGACAAAAGTGCATCAAACTACTCGCAACTACAGAAAAGAGAGATTATTTAATTTAGAGAACTATTTATTCTATTGCTTGCCTACAAGAAAGCATCACTTCATTTACCAAAGTACTATTTTTCTGCTGCTAGCTCTTAAGCAAATATTGGCATGGAGGAACACTGTCTCTCTCTCCATGAATCAAGCCAAATATAACTACAGCCCAAAAAAGACATCCTGTCCCTTTTTCAACAGCCAGAATCCTCCTCTCACAGTTCCAAAAAAAAAAAAAAATACAAACATTATAATAGATTTTTGTCTTGCGTCAATAATCAGCACTAATAAAAATCATGACTGAAGGAAAGTGCTGAGAGACTACATAAAACAATATGGTAATTTCAAAGTGGAAAACATTAATTCATAATATGCAAGAGTATATTTAGATGGCACTAACAGTTTGTAGGAAGCTTGGGAGCAGAATAACTTGCTTTCATAGGAAAGGAATGGCCTAGCCTGGGAATTTTATTGGCAGACATCATAGCTTTAAAATGCACAGGGGATGTCTATCTTATAAAGCAACCAGTACAATATTTTACATTTTTTTCATTTTATGATAGGAATCAGTTATTATACAGAGGAAAACTGTCTTGCTTTTCTCATCATTCATCTCACTTCTGCTAGACGGTATTAAGTAGAAGTCCGTATATTACCTTGAGTTTTATTTGGGTTTCTATGGTTTGCAAAGTATTTTCACATGCATCACTGACTTTAATCTTCACAACTACCATGTAGGGTATTATTAATATCTCTATCTAAGAAAAACTCAGTGTCAAAGAGGATTAGGGAATTGCCAACATTTACACAGTCACTAAAGAGTAAGGACCAGTCTGGAACCCTGAACTTCAGTGTCCAAATCCAGAAGAGATAGTTTCCTTTCTTACTCCATGACATGTTCTTTCTTCTTATGAAGAAACCATTTCTTCATAAACTCAGTACGATTTCATAGTTTTCTACATTTTGGCCTACATCAGTTGCTTTTTATAATATCAGATTAAGCCATACAAAGTCATCAAGTTAGGGTTTAAATGGAAAACTATAAACAGACTTATATAAATTAATCTAATACTAGGGAACTGTTGTAGAGATATTGGATCATTTGAAATAAGGCTTACACATACACTTTGTATTTTCATACCATACTACAGAGCTCCAGTTCTGTGAGATTTCACTATACTTGATATATACTCATTGTTTTCCAACTGGATGGATGCCAGTGAACCATTTCAAATAACAGTGTCCAATGAGTTGCTTTGAATGAAACATGTTTTAGTTTGGTAATCACTAACTCAATAAGGTGAGCACAAAAGTGTCCATTTGTGTGAAAAAAAAATCCAAAACCACAAGCGGTTCAGCAGAGAAAAGGCTCTCGTGGGCAGGATTGTCAGAGAGTTCTCAGATGACAGCAGCCCTTCTGCCCGCCCCTCTGCGGAGGCTCTGGATGCAGACAGAGGGAGGAGAGCGGGGTCATGTTCAGAATGCGCTCATTTCCTGCCCTCTCCCCAGAGAGGCATAGATATCATGAAAAGGTCCTGCAATGAACTTTTCTGATTTTCAAAATAATCCTTTTCAACTTTTAAGGGATCAGTAAAATTTTGGTTTGATCTTTCTTTTCAAAAAAAAAGTTATCAATCTTTTTTTTTTCAAAAAATCACACTACCCAAACTGTAGTCTAATAATTTTTGCTCACAATAGTGACTGTAAAACAAGTTATGGACTTAAAAAACAGTATTTGTGACTCAGTTTAAAAGGGACAAGAAAAATAAGGGTAGGAATAGTAAGGAATAACAAACTATGTGATGAGATGGACCAATGATTATAATTTACAATACAGTATTCTCATTACATTAGATTCTATCAGATAAGCATGTATTTTATTTATTTATTTACTTATTTATTTATATGTACTTAGTACAGGGTCTATAGGGTCTCTTTACACAGCTTCTACTCGTAGTGATCCTCCTGTTTTCAACATCCCAAGTGCTGGGATTAGAGGAGCGCACCACCACACCCAGTCTCAATTGCTGTCTCAGTGTGCCCCGGGGAAGGGGGCAGGTGGGAGTGACATGTTGTGCTGGGGATCGAACTGCACCAGCGCCTGTGTCTGCCTAAACAGGCACTTTCATCCACTGATATTTATCCACTCATAAATCTTGTTGAATGCTTACAATAGAATAAGTACATGCAGGTATTTACAATGATAAACTGGTGATCAAAAGTAGTCCCTAAACTTTAAAGCAGCCATTTATACATTTCACAGTTTTTAATGAAATGTGTATACCAAGCCTTAGGTGGAAGCCTGTATTTTTTCTTTTTTTCACAGACCCAGTGTCTGCCATTCCACATTTTATAGCAATGTTTCTTTACTGAAGAGCTTCAATAAACCCTGAAAATATCCATCCAGATTATGGAACATATCTCACTTAACTAGACTGTGTTCAGTCATGCTTTCTATTTTAAAATGTATATATGACATAGAGTTCCTCAAAAGAAAGAATTTTAGGGGCCGGGGAGATGGCTCAGTAGAATAAGTACTTCCCTGGCAAGCTCAAGGGTCTGAGTTCAAGCCCCGGTTCCGAAAAAAAAAGAAAAAGAAAAAAAGAAAGAATTTTAATTTTAATAAGATATTTTTAAAGAAAGAATGTTAATGGGGCATCATATTAATTTATCAGATTGTCAAATCATATCGATATGATTTAAAAACACAGCAAAAGATCAATGAAAAAAATATATAAATAATTAGGTACTTTTATACCTAACTGATCCTAGCAATTAGGAAGGAAAACAGACCTGCAAAAAAAATATCTTACATAAAATATAAGGAAAAAATTGATAGCTTCTAAATCGGATGTTAACTCAAACTTTGGAGGAAGCTCCATTAAATTATACTATCATTAATAACATATACATTGTCATAGTTATGTGATGTCTTTCCTAAATTATAATCTATCACATTCTAGTAATTCATGTGGAAGATATTTTTATGGGCATGCAGTGTGACTTAGCCAGCTTCATCAATGTTAGCTACCTATTTCTGAATAATGGATATTGCATTAATCCCAGAGATAAAGAGACATCTCCAATGGAGACATGGATCACCAGTCACTGCTCCAAGGTACTTAGCATTCTGCCCCCTCAACTGTCTTAGCATTACAGTTCTATATGCATTTGAGGTTGGTATATCTCTTTGGGATTTTAAGTCTGAAGACAATAATAAATATGCCATTAAACCTTGAACATGAAAAAGGATTGGCTCTCCCCTTTCTATTACCAATATAGTGACACAACATCATTAATGCTTCTGCTCCATATTACTGTTTCATCTCGAGCACCTTTAGATAGTAGCAGCAATCACAAGGCCCTAGATTTAAGTCAAGCTTCAAAGAAAAAACTGTAGGATATGGTGATCTGCTTAAACAGTGTGTGGGGGACACCTAGGACCTATTTTACTGGAGCTCTGACTTGTCAATATCTAAGTAGTCGGGGTTTTCATTAACATTTATCAGATCCTCCTGCAGAGACACCAGGCTGGTGGTCTCCCCTGAATGAACACGTCTTTTGGAACTTTGTTGATCAGAACTCTGGGACATCAGAAGAAAAGGATACTCAATAAATGATTCAGGATTTTATCATTCATTTTCCCTGCCAAGAAAGGAAAATCAAAGTCTTTAGGGGTCTGAGAAGGACACCTATGTACACATGTGTTTACTTGAAGAGGGAAAGCGCAAATTCCCAGGACTCCTAGGAATATAAGCACTGTTTTGCGGTCATATTTGGCAAGAGCACTGGAGATTCAATATCATGATGGGAAAATATTGGAAACATTGAAATAAATTAAAGAAGACCTTTATTTATGCACCACAAATGTTTCAAATAACTCATAAAAGTTTTAAAAATGTCCACAAGTCCATAAACTTCAGTTTGAAATATATTAAGTTTGACCTAGAAGAATCCTATTTGGAAAAAGTTAAAAAATGAAAAAAATTAAATGGAAACAGGACACTAAATAGGTACAGTACATAAGTACATTTTGTCACCTATCTCCACACGGAATTCTCAAAGGTAAGTTGCAAGGACTTTCCTCTAATATCTCTGTACTTACTCGCTAATTAACTCAATTATGGTGTTACACACCATTTGAGCTCAAAAAGTCTCAGATGACAGTGATGAACTGCAAAACCTTTGTAAGATGAAAATATTATTTTCTGATTTATTACCTGCTATTAAAAGTGGAAGGTTTTAATCCTTTGAAACTCGAATATGTTTTTAACATAATTATTTGATTAGATGTAAGTCATCATGTTTATTATTCTGGAAAAACCAGTCCTACTTTCATAGATATGTTTTTCTGTAATTCATAAACATTTGGAAAACACTGCTGATTAAAATATCTGATAAAGTACCAAAATATTAAGAAAAAAAAACTTGAAAGGAACCATACTTCCTTTGGTAAAATAAACCCTGTCTGTTGCACTCTAAAAATACAAGGTATCAGGCTTGGCTGAATCGAAGCCATGTAGCTTGCAAGATATATAAGAATTCTAAATGTTTATCAATTATAAATCTAGCTGAATTTCTGGTTCATTAACTATAAAAAGGACAAATTTTTCCTCATAGAATTATTTGATAAGATCAAAGAGAATTAAGCTCTACCATATGACTGTCCAGGGTTTCTTATATGAAAAATTTCACTTATTTAATTAATAAATCATATAGTGTAATACAGATCTTTAAGTGAAGCCATAGAAAATAGAAGAAAAAATGATTTTGTGCATAAATAATCATTCATGTTTCCTTTAAATCTCAAGGAGTCAAATTTCTTAGAGTAGAAGAGATCACAAGTGGAGACTATATAACAGCATGTCAGATTCCCCAAGAAAGATTCCTCTCACAGAATTTTATTATAAAATGTGAATGAAGTTAACTAGATGGAAACACCCAGGGAATAATGTTACTCTGAATTAGATCACTAGAATATGTTATAACAGGAATTGCACTCAACTGTCCTTTCTCCTGCATTACTCAAAATTCTGATTTTAAGGATGAGCTCAAAAAGTATCAGATGGCTTTGATCAATTGCAAAAGCTTTGTAAAGTGAAAATAATATGTTCTAATTTATCTCTTGTTCTAAAAAATGGAAAGTTTTCAACCTATAAAAATCAAACGTGTTTAATTATTTGATTAGATATAGGTCATCATGTTATTTATTCTGGAAAAACAGTAGCGCGGTCATAAACATTTTTTCTTTTCTGTACTGCATACTCATTGCAGGACATTAACTGATCAGTGCAGAGATTATTTTACGCAGAGAGTAAGTGCAAATTGCTAGATTGTAAGTAGAGGCAATTATTACATAACAATTAAAGGCAAAGGCAGGAACCTCAGTAAGGAGGTGTATAAGGCTCACTCAGATTGTGATATAGGGGAAATGAACCTCCAGACCTGAAAGGTACTTGGGATGAATTCATGTTCTCTAAAACCAAAGAATGAATTTTAGGAAAAAGTAGAGGTTAAGAGCAGAATATTTATTGGGGGAAAAAAAGCTTCTGTCTGAGAGGGACAGAAGTGGGGCCTGAGAGGGTTGTTCCTGGGAAGCTATCTCTTCCACGGTCTTTTATAGAGTAAAACTGTGTGGTGAGATGGGTCTAAAGTGGTGGAGAACATGGGAACTCGTTTAGGTGGGCATGAGGTGGGACAAAACTATGGTCAACCAACGAGATTACAGGCACCATTGCTTAGGTAAAATTGATTAAATCCAGGACCAAATGAGGAACTGAGGAAATGAGTCACATTGCCAGTGGGCAAGAATGGGAGACAGAGTCTCTTACCATTGGGGATTGGGATAATGACTCTTTTGGGCTCATTCAGGGTGGTTGATACCTATTTAAAATATCAATCCCTGATGCTCATCCTTGGGAAAATGTGTAGCTGCATTTGTTTACTCTTTTGTCTTTATGTCTGGCCCACAGCAGGCAGTGTCTGTCTCTTCCAAAGTTGCAAGGTCACCTTGTCTTCCATATTGTTTCCTTGAGGGCCTGGCCTTCTCTGATTGCTATAATAATATTTTTTCCTAATTCAGCTGCCTACAACAATTGCATTAGAACTTGGTTTGCTTACAACTGTTCCTATTGGGGTGTAGCTAGCTGAACTGTGTTCACCTTCTGCTGCATGAAGGAAAAGGCTTGAATTTTCCCAACTCTCTATCTTTGCATCCACCCAATGGGCTTGAGAGGAAGAAGGAGGGCTGAAAGGGGAGAAGGACCAAGAGAGAGACAGGAGAAAGGGGCAAGGAAATCAGAGAGAGGGGAGGGGGAAGAGAGAGGGAGGGAGGGAGGGAGAGAGAGAGAGAGAGAGAGAGAGAGAGAGAGAGAGAATTGAGCTCTCCTAAGATTTATTGCTTTTATTTACTTTTAAGAAAATGCTTAACAAGTAGTTCTTAATGCATAATAAAAGAAATACTAAAGTTAAAACCGGAGGGAAAAATTAGAGGGGATCCCTTTCATCAAGTTCATTGGGTATTTTTTTAATGCATCCTTTAAGCCAACACGTCTAATCTTGACTTGTGAAGGTGAACAAAGCAAAGGCCTTTTGCAATGATTTAGAACAGGGGCCAAATTTGAGCTGTGTGTTTTCATTAGGTGAAGTAAGAAGGAAGGTTTTCTATAGAAAGTAAAACAGGCCATTAGCCCACAATCAAAGGAAACATTCAGCAAAGCAAGAATGATTATTTTTGCCTGAAATGTAGAGAAACATCACAAGTGATGAAGAAATTGTACCTTGAGGGCTGAGCTGTCTGAGGATTGCTGTGAGCATTTTATACCATCATGGCTAGAAAACCTGAATAAATGTTTCAAAGAATATATTGAATGCTCTTAATTCTAAATCTAGATAAACTTCTTTCTTGCAAGGTGGCAAAATCCCCCAGAGTATTTCAGCACAGCTGACTTAAGTTTTGAGAATAATTTGGTATGCGGAAACACAAGCCAACTGTTGATCCATTCCTTCCATTAATATTGTCCAGTAATAGCCTTGGGTGGCTCTATCCTATTAGTTTTCTTGAAGAAGATCAGGACTACTCCAGGTTACTCAAAGACGAGTTTGTTTGCAAATTTCTTAGTTCAGATTGTGGTGAATGCACGCTCAGTACAGTTCATGCTTGTGGCTGGCCGGGAAAGGGAGTGGAGTGTTACCAGACCTTGTTAGTGCTTCTCTGCATGAAAATATGCAATCTTAATCAGAGCTCTTTGGTCACTTGCCACTAAAAAAAAAAAAAAAAGAACTGGGAGGTTGGCTGCTGATAGTCTTTTAAGAATTAAAAATAATCTAAAGCTAAAAGTACAGATATTAGCTAGTTCTTCTAGCAAATTAATCTCCAGTGTGCTACAACTAAAAATAAAAATAAACCTCATAAAAACATTTTTTAAACAAGTAAGTCATACTTGTTCATGAGTTATTTAATTCCTCTGGTAGTTTCTCGATTTTTATACTTCCTCCATAACCCATGAAAGAAATGGGCCAACTCAGTCCATAAAAGTTAGTTGTGGGGGCTGGGGAGATGGCTCAGTAGAATAAGTGATGCCTGGCAAGCACAGGGCCCTGAGTTCAATCCCCAGTACTGCCAAAAAA